>JAFNEN010002234.1:0-18074 GCA_019343175.1 Oedothorax gibbosus
GCTGTGAAATTTTATTCGAGTGATTTGAGTAGCGATTAATTAATTATTATGAGTGAAGTTGGATATAGTTTTAAAGAATCGCTGTTAAAAATTTCATAATCGTATGTCAAAAAACGACATAGATATCAGAGATTTGTTGTAAAACATTTTACTCCTTTTCCCCCATTTTCACAAATTAGAATTTTTTGGTTTCGATTTCCTTGGGGTTCCAATTCTAATGTAAGAACTGTTTTCGTGCCAATTTTCAGAATTCCAGTAATTTTAGTTTCCTCTGGGAATTTTTTTTATCAACCACTCACTTTCTTAAGCGTTTTTCCCAGCAGTCAAGTTTGTAAAACATTATTGTAAATTTAGTATATTTACAGGTATATCAAAAATAGCATTTTGGAAACTTAAAATTTCAAAAATTTCCCGGACCCCCCCCCCCTCAGATCCTGGGAGTAATCCAGACCCTCAGGAATAAGTGTAAAAGTGCCCTTCTGAAGTTAAGCCCCCTCCGTCAAAAAATCCTGGCTGCGCGCCTGGTTCAGACAAAAGAAAGAGTATCGTTGATTTTCTTTTACGATAAACTTGAATCATATTTAAGAGCTTTGGAATCGTTAGAAGTTACAACTGAAGTAAATGCTTGTATATTGTATCCTATGGTAGAGTCTTGTTTTCCTGCTGAGTTCTTAAAAGCTTGGAATAGGACCACTACGTCAACATCCAAATATGATGCAAAAAATCGTCTTCAAAACTTAATGGAATTCTTGAAGACAGAAGTTCAAAGTGAAGAACGAATTAATTTGGCAGTGGCTGGTTTCGGCTTAAATAAGGAACCTCAAGACAACAAGCCGAATAAAAAGAAAAATTACAATAATGAGCATTCCCGCGTAAAAGTTCCAACGGCTGCTGGTTTACTTGCAACTACATCTACCGTGGAAAGAAGCAAATGTATTTTTTGTGAGGGAAAGCATTTAAGTTCCGAATGCTTTACAGCTCAAAAAATGAGTTTGACAGAAAGACAGAAAATCGTAAAAGAGAAGCGATGTTGTTTTGCCTGTTTAGCTTTTGGACATGCGGTAAAGAACTGTCGAGCTGTTTTAAGATGTTTAGTTTGTTCGAAGAAGCATGTGCCGCTAATGTGTGACAAAATAAAGAATGAGTCGCAAAATACGAAAAAAGATGAGATATCGTCAAAGGATGAAAATGAACTTAATTTGTCTAATATGAACGAGAGAAACAGCAAAGTATTCTTGCAAACTATAAAGGTTGCCATGATATCGGAAAAGAAGAAGAAAGTTGTTCGTCTTCTTCTAGACTCGGATTCTCAAAGAACGTACATATTGAAGAGCGTAGCAAAAGAAATGAATTGCGTACCAGTTCGTCAAGAAAAATTAGTGCATTCTCTTTTTGGTGGTGTCGCAACAAAAGAAATCTCTCATAACTGTTATAAAATACGATTAAGAGATTTGAAGGAAAAGTTTGCTTGCAATATTGATGTCATGGATCAGGACATAATTTGTGAAGACATCCTACCTGTGTGTAAGGGATCGTGGATTTCAGAGCTGGAACGTGATAATATTTTCCTATCCGACATAAGTGACACCAGTGGAGCAGTTGATATCCTCATCGGAGCAGATATTATGGGGAAGCTACTTACTGGAAAAAAGAAAATACTATCGTCTGGTCTTGTGGCAGTTGAAACTTACCTTGGATGGACCCTAATGGGTAAAGTACCAGAAGATATATAAACCTTATGAAGAAAATTTAGCAATGACCGTTACTTCAATGTTTGTTAAGGAAGCTGATATATCGAGCCTATGGCGGTTGGACTTGATAGGTATCAACGATCCAATTGAAAAGAAGTCCAGACAAGAGATTGATCTCCAAATCAAGGAACATTTTTTAGAAAGTGTACAAGTCAACAAGGAATTACGGTACGAAGTGTGTTTACCGTGGGCTGATGACAAATCTCCCTTACCAGATAACTTGCAATTGGCAAAGAAAAGATTGGAATACACTACATCCAAAATATTAGATAAAGATCTATTTCAAGGATATGAAAATGTTTTTTCTAGTTGGATTGAAGAAGGCATAATTGAGGAAGTCCCACAAGATGAAGTCGATTACTACGGACACTACCTTCCTCATCGTCCAGTTCTTAAACCAAGTAGTGCTACGACACCCATTCGACCTGTGTTTGATGCGTCGGCAAGGCAGTCCAATCAACCCTCCTTAAATCAGTGTTTGGAGTGTGGGCCGAACTTAATCGAGAACTTACCAGACCTACTTCTGCGTTTTCGAGAAAAACAAATTGGCGTTACAGCAGATATAAGAAGAGCTTTTTGCCAAATTAGTATTCGCCCAGAAGACAGGGATTTTCTGAGATTTCTCTTTTGGGAAAATGTAGAAGAGAAGAAACTCAAGTATTTTCGCCACTCTAGAGTTGTTTTTGGAGTTAAATGTAGCCCGTTCCTATTAGCTTCCGTTATTGATTACCACATTAAAAGTGTAAACGGATATGATCATGAGTTCCAAGAAAAGCTTGCTCAAAGTTTTTACGTAGACAACGTCGTCATAAGTGTAAATGATGTAGAAGAGTTAGGAAGTTTTATCCGTGATTCAACTACACTTATGTCTCAAGGAAGATTTGAGCTAAGACAATGGGAACATTCTGGATACTCGCTGGAAAAGGAAGAAAAAACTGAGACTCGTGTACTTGGCCTAATCTGGAATAAAGTATTGGATACTCTAAAGATTGACATTAGCTGGATAAAGGAAATAGATACCGAAAAGGTAACAAAACGAAGCATGCTCTCCACAGTTCATAAAGTGTTTGATTCTTTTGGTTTTGTCTCACCAGTTATGCTTTGCCCGAAGTTGATGTTGCAGAAAGCCTGGAAGAAAGGAATCTCCTGGGATGAAGATATAAAGTGTGACTTACAAAAAAAATATTTGTCATGGTTGCAAGAACTAGAACTCCTGAAAGATATTGAAATTCCAAGACATGTCAAGGTAACGGCAGACAATCTGAAAAATTGCACATTACACACTTTTGTGGATGGAAGTAAGGATGCGTATGCAGCAGTGATATTACTAAAAATCGAAAAAGAAAACGAAGTTGAGATATCCCTTATGGCCTCCAAGTCTAGAGTTTCTTCCTTGAGAGGTACCACTATTCCTAGGATGGAGCTTCTAGCTGCTGTAATTGGTGCCAGATTGGCGAACTCTATTATTGAAGCTCTCCATTGGAAAAAAATGGATTGGTACTATTGGATTGATTCGACCACAGTTTTGGCAGGGATCTTAAGGAATGAAAACTGGTAAGTTTTTGTACGAAATCGTGTTAAAGAAATCAGAGAATTAAGCGATACGATGATGTGGAGACACGTTCCGGCAGAGAAGAATCCAGCAGACTTGCCGTCGAGAGGTTGTAGAGCAAAGCAATTGCTGACCACCAAATGGTGGGAGGGTCCTCAGTGGATAAAAGACCTAGATGTTTACAACCATCAACTAAATGCATGTGATCACAGATGTGATGAAGACGAAATTGAAAAAGAGAACAAAAAGACTGTAGTCACAGTCAACACCGAAGTAGAAACTCCATGGTATTGCCGCAGATTTTCATCCTACTGGAAAATAGTTAGGACTTTTGCTTGGATGAAACGCTTCGTGAACAACGCAAAAAAGCCAGCGCCAGCTCGACAAACTGCTGATTTTACTGTTGCGGAGATTGGAGAGGCTGAAATCGTCCTACTCAGACTTGTTCAACAAGAAGCATTTGGCACTATAAAAGCAGATGTACTGAAATGTTTACGTCCAGCATTGGATGAAGGTGGAATAATACATACAGCTACTCGTCTAACACACAGACAAGATACCGACAACTTTAAAAGTCCAATAGTTCTACCCAGCAAGCATCCTGTCGTGAAGTTGCTTATTCTAGCAGAGCATCGGAGTATGGGCCATGCTGGAGTTCAAACTCTGATGACGTGGTTGAGAGAAAAATATTGGCTATTACAATGCAGACGAACTGTGCGAAATGCTCTAAAAGAATGTAAGAATTGCAGAAGATTCGACGCGTCAAGGGTTGAAGTTGTTCCAGCACCTTTACCTGAGAACAGAGTCAAGGATGTTGCTGTATTCCAAATAATCGGAATCGACTTGGGAGGTCCTTTGTACCTGCGTACAGGTGAGAAGGCATGGTTCGTCCTATTCACTTGTGTTGAGGTTTAGGCCTCGAGCAGTCCACGTCGAATTAGTGTTGTCATTGAGTACAGATTCGCTTCTTTTGGCTTTTAGAAGATTTGTCGCTAGGAGAGGCAGACTGCAGATCGTTTATTCTGACAACGGGACTAACTTTTTTGGTGGGAGCAAGCAAAGCTCTTCAACGAATCGATTGGGAAAAGATTAAAGAAATTTCATCGGCCCAACGCATACAGTGGATCTTCATTCCCTCGACTGCCGCATGGTGGGGCGGCTGGTGGGAGCGTTTAATCGGCTTGATAAAGAATATCTTGAGGAGAGTCTTAGGGAACGCACGACTGGTACATGACGAGCTCACTTACTGTGCTATGTGAAGCACAAAACATCGTCAATCTTAGACCTTTGACATACCTCTCAGAAGACGTAGAAGATTTACAGCCATTAACGACATCTCTATTTTTGAACGGGCCAAGAGAAAGCTCGGTACCTGACCTGGAAGATCTGGATTCCACTAGTATGAACAAGCGTTATCGCTATCGACAGAAACTGAAAGAAAATCTGAGGAAGCGGTTTCGGACAGATTATTTAGGTCAACTGACACATAACGCTTGGAAAAGATGTCCTACATCACTACAAATAGGCCAGATTGTTATTGTGGGCAATGACCAAACCAAGCGGTTGTCATGGCCACTTGCCAAGATCCTAGAATTGTACCCCGGAAAGGATGGGAACGTTAGAGTTGCTCGGTTGAAAACAGCGCATGGAGAGCTCCTTCGCCCTCTTCAACGATTGTATCCTATGGAGATGACCCTCGACTCAAGTGATGGTGTCCAGCAAGTAAGCGAATCGTCCCAGCCACGGTCGAGGTTAGTGAGAACTATAAAAGTACCATCCCGGTTTCAAGATTTTGAACTAAAATAGTAGAACTCTAAGTCCCTTGTAGTTAAGTTTCCATGTTTTAAACTAAATGTTTTTTTTTATTAAAATGCCTTTAATAAAAAGGTGGGAGGATGTCGCGTGCCTACCAAGTTTTTGGTTTATTCTGATTGTAAATATTTAATTGTATTCGTTTTTCAAAAATAATTAATTGTTTTATCGTCTGAAAAATAAGTTTGTGTATTGGCTGTGGCATCTGTTCGTGTTGTTAGAATTTTTGTAATAAACATGGAAGAAGGTTTGAAGAAACCGTTTGAGTTTGTTCTTTTATTAGAATAAGATATAATATTTTGTAAATTCGTCACCGCGAGATAATTTTAGATTCAGTCTATGTTATAAGCGCGTTCAACGAACGACTTAGTATAAGTGCGAGGAAACAATTTACTGGCGTCCGTTTTATAAAGAAAGTTGGAAGCTGGGTTGATTAGGTAGTCGACCTTTAGAAGACTTCTACAACCATACTATCCATCACGTTACAGCAGTAATTTTCGATATTCGTGGTTGCCGAAATGTATTCTTAACTATTGTCGAGTTTAAAAAAATGGAAGAGTATCTTAAGTCTTCCTCCTTCCAGATTAGGTTCAAAACACAATTTGGTGCAATTGTTCTGTAGCTGTTTGGAATCAGTTGTAAGCAGTAGGTAACGACTCTAATTAGTCCTGTTTTAGCAAAAAAACGTAGCGTTCGCAAAATAAACCAAAACAAGTATATTGGCAAAAAAATGTAGATGGGAGCAAAATTTGACACCCACAATCTCTCTATATTAAAAAAAAGATTTTATTTCTATCTAGAAGACGCAACTTTTATAGGTGAACTAACATTTTTTTACGGAATATAGCAAATGGCCTAAACTTCAAGTCCACTAAACATTAAAAAAATTCAATTAGTTTTTCAATTAAAAAAATAAGTAAAAGGTAATAAAAATTAAATTAAATAATAAAAAAAAATGGGCAACAAACCATTCCGTACTGTTTTGGTTTATTTAAGACGTCTTATGTAATTTCATTGCGTTTAAAATTATGCTGATTTTAAACCATACCTCCACACTAAATTAACATTTGAAATTTTTGTTGAATATATGCAACGCCATCGCAACACAGAGAGGTTACGCAGCAATCTACGAGCCTTGTAGGCGTAGCCACTTAGCATTTAATAAAAAAAATGCCACTGTTTTTAACGAACAAAATTCGCCTAAAAAAACGCTAAGATGGATGTCTACCGCTAAAAGTCGAATAAGACCTCCACAAGCAGGACACACAAACTAAGCCAATGAGTGCAAGTACCTCTTTCTGCAGGTCTCCGCGAGATCTTCGCCGGTGACCGCACCGACCCTCGCAGCCATCCGCTGCACGAACAGGCCGATCACCGTGGCCCACATGACGAGCCAGAGCAGCGAGAATTCGGCCTCGATCCCGGCCTTCAGATCGGCCTCGATGTTCCCGGGATCGAGGTAGGCGATGGACATGAGGTAGCCCGGACCGCTGAAGGCCCATAGCTTACGCCAACTGAAGCTGTACTGGAAAAAAAGTTATAAATTATAAATGTTATTACTTTTTTAACAAGGCCTGCTCCTCCATAAGGTCTGGACCTAGGAGCCACAGATTTTTATTTTCTTTCATGTTAAATTATACAGGCTGAGAAATGCTTAAAAGAGACTTTGGAAAATATAGACTCATTCTTCAGAGATTGTAAGATTTTATTAAATCCCTTAAAATCTGAGGTTACTACATTTACGACTAATAGAAGGCTTTTTAAATACGCGTCAAGAAAGGAGGAAAAGGGATTCGACATAATCAGTTTCCCAAGTAACTCGGCATAACCCTTTATCCCGAAATTAATTGCACTAGGAACATTACTTCTATCGCAGAAAAGGCAAGAAAAAGATTGAACATGTTAAAGTTTATTTCTGGGAGGAGTTGGGGAGCAGATGCTGCAACACTCAAAGTTTCATATGAGACTCTTGTTACACCTATCATTGAGTATGGGTTTCAAATTTTTAGCACGGCTTCCATCTCTTCTCTTGAACAACTAAACAAAGTACAAACGAGTGCTGCAAGAATTATTGCAGGATTGCGAAACTCCTGCCCAAATGACATTGCGCAATTTGAAGCTGGACTGATTCCATTAGAATGCAGGAGAAAATGCCTTATGAACAATTACTTAAACAGGCTTCGCAGTTACGATAGTAATCATAGAACTGCAAATTACATTAAAAGTTGGGAAAGCAATCAAAGGTTAAAGAAAGAATCTCCACTCAGTAAGGGCGCTTAGATGTTACCTGTTTCAATTTGATGTTGAGCCTACATCCCCTTTCTTTGCCATTAACCCCCTTATTGATCTATCAAATGAGCATTTTAATGAAGACCTTGCCTATAAGATCAGCAAGAGTAATGACAACCCAAGTCTTATGAGGATGTTAGGGCTCGAGATGCTGTCTAGTATTCCCCCTGAAGCCACAAGTATTTTTACAGATGGAAGCAAACTGGAAAACGGTTCCTGCGGTAGCGGATCAGTGATTTTTCGACCAAACAAGGTACCCATTATTATTAGCAGAAGAACACCGAACCACAGTTCAAGCTATAGCTGAACTAATCGCTATTTTTGATTACCTCAGAGTAATAGGAAACGACGAAAGGGAGGTGTGGTTAATGACCGATAGCCTTAGTGCCTTACAGTATTTGAAGAATTTCTATGAGGCCAGAGGTACCACAGCTGTGGCGATCGTCGAGGAGCTCGATAGACTTTCGCGTTTTTTCCCAGTGCATCTAGTATGGATACCATCTCATGTCGGTTTGGCTGGGAATGAACTGGCTGACGGACTTGCAAGGGCAGGCTGTGACCAGATCTTAGAGGTAGACAATCTGTTGACTTATTCAGAAATTGGCTCCATTTACAAAAAGACAGCAATAGACTGGAGTCCCCCTCAGCACTCTTGGTATGGCGCTAAGAAACCAGGCGAGATTTCTAATTTGCAACTATGCAGGCAAGACCAAACTGCTCTCTGCAGATTCAGGACGGGACACACAAAGAGTTTGAAGTTTGAGGCTGGAACCAAGCTGTTCCCTGACTGCCCCAACTGTCGTGGAGGTGCTCAAGCTAGTCCCGAGCACATACTCCATTGCCTCGGTTTGACGTGAAAGGACGTCAACGACGACCCACTTTTCTTTTTAGACTCTCAGGGTCACACACATCATGGAACTGGTCTAATTTTGACCCAGGGATATGTAAAAAAAAATTATGTTGCTCCCTAAAATTTCAGCAATTTTTGTTTGTAATTTTGTGGCTCAGCATTATTTTCAAAGCTATGAGAAATAAAGCATAAATATACACAAGTTCAGCAAAATGACTTAAACTAATGATTATTTTTAATTTGCTTCGCTTGTTTTTGGTTCAGGTATTGACCATCATACGAGCAATAATATGAAAAATTTACTTAAGGGGAATCTCAAACTTTTATGTGCCTAAAGTCCGTATTATCCTATATTAGATTCCTAGATTTATCCTAGAGTTTCCTTGATATATAGTAGATTCCTAATTGTTTTGCTGGTAATCGACTCACAGAATTTTTGAAGAACTTAAGAGTTGAATGTTTTACATAAAAAAGTGTATATATTTGTGAGGTTCACAAAACTGCAATTCGAATGACCTAGTAATCGAAGTTTTGAAACATTTCAGGTTTTTGCTGATTCATAAATTCTAGCATCTTAGCTACCAGAGTATGATGATTTAAAACCTGTGTGAAGTCCTAAAAATCTTAACATTGTGAAGTGCTGGAACCTTAGGAGGATTTTCAGAAATCCTTCAAATTAATATGAAATCCTTCTTTTAAGTGTAAGATAGTGTGGCTTAAAAACTTCTAAACAGCAAACGGTTATTCAGTATTATAGATTGAAGAAAATGATGCTCCGTCAAAGATCAACTCGATGGTGTAGTAGGCAGATTTCAGGTAAGACACTTTGAGAATGCTTTTCCTCTCTTAGGGTTACACGTAATTATTGGACACGGAAAATCGGGGTAATTATTGGACAGGGCCCCAAAACAATAATGTATCTTAATTTGTTGCGTCAAATAAACCAAAATTTGTTAATTGTATATCCAGCCATGCTCTGACCAATTATTGGGTTGAGTAGTATTTTTTCTCAAAAAAAATATATTAATAAATAAAAGTGCTTGAAAAAAAAATGGTTTAAGCTTTTGTTCAATCGATGCCAAATTGTGTATAATTTTGTTTTCTTTGACATGATCTTGAATTTTGTAATGCCCAGTCTTAGATATGTTTACGAAGGTGTTTTGTGCTAAAAAAACACCATTGTAGGATTAAAAGTAACATTGGGTCATGCATGCTTATTTACGGGAAGTTTTGGAAAAAAATAATACTATAATAATACTATGGAGATCTGATCTTTTTCCTGCATTGACACATATATATTTTACAAATATGTGGAATAATTAAAATCAATTGTGTTTAACTTTTTCAAATGGAAAAAATGAAATCTAAATTTTTTAAACTTTTACACATTAACCTTCACAGAAATTTTGCTTTTTATTCTAGCTTAAAAATCCTGTTTCAGTTTCTTTAATCGTTAAATACGTTTAGTTGTGGTAAATCAGATTAAAAAAACCCTTTGAATAGAATTCTATAGCTAAAATTTTCTAAAATATATATTAGGTACTGTTCTCCCTTGGAGCTAAGTTAATAACCAGAGAAAAATATATCACATGATAGTGGCTAACTCGTTAAAACTTACGCTACTGTTAAAAATATTCTAATTTAAAATTGATTGAAATTAAATTTGAGCTTTGCAAAACAAATGAACTCCTTTATTGTAATTATAATTATAACAGCTATGACACAATCTAATGTCGAGCTAGTTTTAAAATTTAAGTAAACGCACTTAATGATCTATTTAATTGAACTTTATCAAAAGTAAATTTTGAAATTGGCCTCATAAGTGAATCAATCACAATTACAAGAAATACCAGACCATCAGCGTCATACAACTCATAATATGGTTTTAAAACGAGTTCTCATATTTTTCAAAGTAAATTTTGAAATTGGCCTCATTATATGTGAATCAATCACATTTAAGAATACCACATAGCGTCATTAAACTCATAATATGTTTCAAACGATCTCAATTTTTCAAAGTAAATTTGAAATTGGCATCATTATGAATCAATCCTAATTACAAGAAATACCAGACCATCAGCGTCATACAACTCATAATAAGGTTTCAAAACGAGTTATCATATTTTTTAAATGACATCAAACTGTAAAAAAATGATTTCAGCTTTCTTAGTCATTCTTTCGACACAATAATGTCTTTAATTTGGATAAAATTTTGTGCTAAATATTTGGCCAGCCTCACTCCTAATCAAGGGTCTGATCTACCATAAGACCCATTGGGCCTGGGCCCCACATTTTAGGGCACCTGAATTTTAGTTCTTATTATGCTAAATGCTGTAGACCTACCTAAATTTCAGTCAATTTAAAAAACATTTTGAGACCTTACTTTGGTTGGTTGGTAGACATATATTTTCAGGCTCGTGTGCTTGGTCACGGAGACCCGCTTATAAACCTTCGTCAAGAAGGACGGACACGATATACACACGCATACAAGACAGATTCTGCCATCCATCGCCGCCTCCACAATTTAGACATGTCCCTGAAGGGGAGGGAAATAGTCTCCAGGGACCTGTACCCGTGGTAAACTGCGCAATGACCGATCACAGGACTTTCGGACCCAACAGATTTAACGAGCATGTACTCCGCATATACTCGGTGGGTCTTCAGTGGTACCGGGACTCGATCGCGGGACCTTCCAATCTCGAGACCGAGACGCTCACCACTAGGCTCCCCACAGCCCGAGCTTACTTTATTTTTAGCTTGACTGACTTATATATTGACCAAACGTGATGGATTTGATCGATGTTATAAAGAATCCGATAAAATTGGTAGCAAATTCATGTTTGGCACGACCCTATAACTCGTCATGACAACACAAAGACAACACACCACATACGGGATCCTAAAAAAGGCCAACTAGAGACCCAGAATTCTTACGGGTAATGATAACAAAGGTCCCAACGTACGACACGACTCCATTACCGGCAGGTCCTACGGACTCGATCTCAGATGCCAACTAGACCTGACCACTAGGCTCACTTACGGGCGATAAAAGTAGCCATATGACACAAGGCCAACATAGAACCATCATTACGGGCAATCCTACACAACCGTAAAGGTGCCCCCAAAATTTTGTGTGCCTATAGTCTCAGTTTCTCTAGATCGGGGCTTGCCCCTATACACTCTCAGAAACCAATACTCAAAAACGACGAAATTTTCCTTAATTTCGGCGAAGCCGTTTACTGGCAAATGCTCCGAGTTTTCCTTTCCTCAAAGTGAGGAAATTTGATCCGTCATTTTTATGAGGATTCGAATTTCGCCAAATCTAAGGATATAATAGACATAAAGGATAATAATAGGACTAATAGAGTTGTCAATAAATTGATATGCATTTTAAATAAATACTAACCTTTTTTACGATTCCTTATAATGAAGAACTTCATATTTTGTGATTAGGTAGGTTGGTACATGTATTTTCCGGTTTGTGTGCTTAATCAGAACCCGCATCCGATACAGTGCGCAGACTGTTAGCGATCAAGTAGACTAGGCCACCCGGGCCCGAGGTTTCGATCAGTGGTTGCATTCAAACAAACCGCTAAGTTTCAATCCCAGAATGCAACGGTGTAAGATGAAACAATGAGATTATGTTTCCTCAAAATCAAGATACAGAATCGTCAAATCAAGAACGTTAGATTGAGGATTCGCGTTTCCTCAAAAGTCACGTGATATTTCGGCGAAATAATCCTTCAAAAACAACGAAATGAGGCTTGAGGATTGTTTCCATGTTTTATTGTTCTGCATGTTTTGTGTAGTTTTATAAAATAAATGTGTCGTCCTAAAGGGAGAGCAATTTATTCAACACAAAATAGTACAGACAGAAGTTTGGTGGCAGCGCATTGGGATTAGAATTTTTTCCCCCGCCAAAATGAGAACGACAAAAATGGCTTCGATCAGTGAGATTTAAAGTTTGTAAGTACCTAACTCTTGAGTTTAGTGCCTGATATTCTTAAAAATAAGTAAAATTAAATTTTCATAGTTAAAATTATCATATTTAAAGTTAACAAAAGTTAAGCTTTATTGGTTGTAGAAGTCTGTATTAAGTTGTGTCTAGCAATTGCAGTTTGTGTGTTAGAATGATACAGTGAAAGCTAAGACAAATGTTTCATTGTACGATTTAAATCTTCATATAATAACTCTGAGGTTGAAGTTCGTTGTCTTATTATTGTATTATTATTAAGATAATAGCTGAATTTGAAGCGTGTACTGTCTGGCGGTTGTATTTACCGATTTAACACAGTCGTTCATTGAAAGCGATGTCAATTGTCAGTTGAAGATTTATTCCTGTATATTTTTTCAAAGGTAATCCTGGTTGCATATATAAATTAATCTGCAATAAAATTTATTTGAAACCAAACTTCTGACTGTACAATTTTGTGTTGAATAATCTGCTCTCTCTTTAGGACGACACTTTTAGTTTACAAAACAATTTCTAAACAAGTTCTGACAATTCCATCACCAAGGCAACCACGAATTTTCGATACATTCGTTAAATCACTTCAGTTCAAATATGAAAGTTAATTTTATGAATAGTATTAATTTTATGAGTCACTTCACTACACCCCTAACCAGACTAACCCCTAAAAAATTTTGAATCTTTATACATGTGCGTTCCTTTGACCCCTTATATTTTTTTGCATAGTAGAACTTTAACTTAATTACAGTTTTGAGAGGGATGGTCAATCCCATAGATCTAGTGCATTTTGAAATCACAACATCTGTGAAGGTATTACATTACAATTTACGGAACTTTTTTTCCTCTAGGTATATGAAAATAGAAATAACAATAAAACGAAGCGAAAATATATTTTGCAGGGATTGGATTAACGCGTTACTTGTAACAGTTAATTTTTTTAGGTAACGCCGTTAGATTTTTCAGACAGTAACTGTAACTTAGTTACTATCAGTGGTAACGAAACATTTCGTTACTTTTCCGTTCCTTCTTACACTTTAAAAACGTTGAATTTTCGTTTCAAACTTTGAGCTTCCACACTACGTTTATAACGTAAAAAGTAGAAGGTATTATAATCGTTCATTCCGTCCGTCACCCACTTTCATAGCCCAAACTACAAATGCTACAGGCAAGTATGATACGTCAAAAAATTCAGCGCATCAACATTAGAAAACATTGAAAAACTCAGAAAGAAATACGAATTCGAAGTACTTTAATTATTTAAAAAACTGCAAAATTTAATGCTCATTTAAAAAGCATAAGAAGCCATTTCTATTAGAATTAAATCACTATTGCCATTCGTAACAATCACTCGAGAAACTTTAATTCTTTTAAATAATAAATTAAAAGACATTTATTTTTGCGACTCAATCAGTTTGAAATGACGTCAAATATATTTCACTAAGAGATTCCTTGTATGTTGATATGAAATATTTCGGTTCTATTTAAAAGAGAGGAATATTGCATATTAATTCTTTGAAATATAAATTAATTTTTGCAAACGATAATAATTATTGAAGAAATAGTTATTGAATTTTCGAAATAAAATAAATGAAACTATAGCCAAATTTAGCGTGTAAATAAGTATAATAGAATTAACATTTGTTTGGCGACTTTTTTTCCTGTTGAACACATATGTTGTGTGGAAGCGGGCTGAGTGACAGATTCTGTTACAAACGCCTACTTGTTATATGGATAAAATAAACTTCTTAGGCTTTTATGATAGGCTTTTAAGTTGGAAAAGTTCTTAAATGGACGCAAAATTAAAATTTAAAATTTTCACTTATGATTTCTTAAGGATTTTAATTACAATTTTGCCTGGACACTGAAACTAGGGTTCTAAATTAAGAGGCGTAATTTGGCTGCGTAAAATCTCCGTGGAAATAGACAGCCGCAAAACGTGGAATGTGGAAACGCGGTCGCCTCCTGGACTGCAAGTCACTATAGCACACTTTATAGCTCGAATACCGAGTATGACATGGTTGTAAATTGTTAACTCAAGTCTTGAATACGGTCCCAACTACTCAAACTGTATGTAAATAAATAAAATTAATAAATCGCAATGAAAACTAACTTACGTCCGTTGATTCCGGAATCGGTATTTTTTCGTCTAAAACAGAATTGTAGTCCATCGGTCTTTCCGTAATACTTTTCTGCGGTGTATGGGGGTGGTGAGGGGGATTGCTTGTACTTCCATATCCCTTGTTTTCATATGAATGATCTGTAAAAAACCCAAAAGAACTTCGATTAACTTTCAGGTTTTAGATTGTGAAAGATGATCAATGGAAGTTTTCTAGTTTGTGTTAATAGCTGGTGTCACTTTTTAGTTGTAAAATATGATAGTAGATGACAGCACCTTTCCTGATAGAAGCGATTCATATATTTCAATTGACGTCACAAGGGTACGCCGAGGGGTGCCCTCGATTTTGAATATGTTTAGTTAACTTAGTGCTTCTTTTCTTTCACAATCCCTTATGCGTTTAAGGTATAATTATTTTCCATCTGCTCATTATGCAGTAAACATCTGTGTATCTGTATATGCTCTATATATCTGTATATGCACCAATATATTAAAAACTAAGTGTGTTACACTACACGATTTTCAATTACTACTCACTAAATCAATACACATTTAAATTAATTTGTACACTCTATAAGGTAATTTAAATAGTTTTAAAATCTAAAAAGTTCAATGGCAGATACTATTTGCGCATTCGTGAGAGAATTTTGAGAAAATCCTCCTTTTCTCAAAATTCTTCCTTTATGAAGAACTCGTGTACCGTTCGTAGCTGTTTAGGTACGAGCTGAAGAATAGTTTCAGACAGACAGAGAGTCTGACAGAAGACCAACTTCAAAAACATTTCTTTTAGAATCAGCACCCTTCAAAACGTGTAGAAAGCACCAAAATATCCGATAATTTAGTCTCATTAATAGGAATTGATTATTTTTTTAAGGAGAATTCCATGTAAAAGATATTTGTCGAAATTTTAAAAAACCCAATACTAGGCCTAGAAATGTACCCAAAAGTGTTAAATGACAAGACATGGCTGTTCACTTATTAGTAACTTCTTAGACGTAGCCATCTTGCTTCAGGCAGACAGCAGCTAGTATACGATGCACAGTGTGTCATTACAACAACCTAGGACGAAAAACTTCGGAATGCAAGCACAGAAGAATAGTTCGAGAAAGCACTGCTAATGTCTATTTATTTTTTTGTAAATTTATTCTTCGTTGTTTAGTAAAATCTTAAAATTTAATTTTTTATAAATTTTGAATATACAGGGTGTCCGTAAAAGAGTATCCGAGTTTCAAATTGTGACCTGTCATCACGCCTTGTGATTTTTTCCTTTGGGGCTTCGTAAAAGATCGGGTCTACGTTCCACCCCTACCCCACGATTTACCAACCTTGAAAGGTAGAATTGCACAGGCTGTTGCTTCCATTACTCCGGACTTGCTGAAGACAGTATTTGAAGAATTGCATTTTTGTTTGGATGTGTGCCGTATCAATAAAGGCTCAAACATTGAGCACTTATAAGAAACAAGTAGGTTTGTAACAGAATCTGTCACTTAACTCGCTTCCACATATTTGTGTTTAACAGGAAAAAACGCGCCAAACACAACATTAATTCTATATTTAACATTTACAAGCTAAATTTGGCTAGTTTCATTTATTTTATTTCGAAAATTCAATAATTATTACTTATCGTTTGCAAAAATTAATTTATATTTTAAAGAATAAATATGTCATATTCCTCGCTTTTAAATAGAATGAAAACATTTCATATCACCATACAAGGATTCCGTAGTGAAATATATTTGACGTCATTTCAAACTGATCGATGTTGCAAAAATAAATTTATTTTAATTTATTGTCTAAAAGAATTAAAGTTTCTCGAGCGATTGTTGCGAATGGCAAATGTGATTTAATTCTAATAAAAACAGGGCCTTTAGCTATTTGTAATTCAAACTTTTAAACGCCAAAATTAACTATTTTCATTAATCTTCTTTCTCAGATTTAATAATTAGACTTTATCGTTTGCTAAATTTGTTTGAAGTTCGAAGAATAATGATGTAATCTTTTTTAATAAATATTTTTGTCGCCACAATTTCCCATTTACATTTCTTTCGAAAATTCACTTATTTATAATTTGTTAAATTAATTTACAGTTCAAAAAATTTATAATTTGTACAATTGATGCTTTAAAAATAAAAGCGAAACTTAGCATATTTTTTTTTTATGTTAAGTTAGAATTCTCTATGCATCTTTCTACATACATATATATAGAACCATTAAAAGAACTCTATTGTGATAATACAACAATCCAAACCGAATTATATCACATAAATAAATATTTTTTCAAAAGTGTATTTTTATTTTAACAAAGGTTTCTCGTACGTTTAACGAAATGGCAACAGTGAAAATATTGAATAAAAATGGAATTTGCATGTTATTTCAATGTAGATTAAATTTTTAGTTATTTCAATTTTAAATAAGCTTCTAGTTTAAATTTTTTAATGAAATTTGGCATGTAGCCTAATCTGATTTTTTGCTTCAAAATGACGTATCCCACTTGTCTGTGGGACTTGTGGATGACAACAGTGAAAATATGAATAAAAATAGAATTTGCATGTTATTTCAATGTAGATAAAAAAAATTTAGTTATTTAAATTTTAAATAAACTTCTAATTTAAATTTTTTAATGAAATTTGGAATGTAGCCTAATCTGATTTTTTGCTTTAAAATGACGTATCCCACTTGTCTGTGGGACTTGTGGTTCTTTCTGTGAAAGTGGGTGACAGACAGACGGACGGACAGACAGACAGACAGACGGACTGAACGATTATAAAACCTTCCACTTTTTACGTTATAAACGTAGTGTGGAAGCTAAAACTAGGTTAGTTTTCCTTCAATGTCATGTATGATTTGTTATATTTAGTATAAAATAAACTCCTGTAACATACCATTAAAACTCGAACATTCTTTTACGGACACCCTGTATTTGACTTTCCTATGTTCAACATTGTAAATCATAATTGCATAATAATTTAATTTTGTTAAAACTTAGTTTAAAAAAAGCCGTATGTGAAATCGAAGGTCCTTTGCATAAAGACTAGGTATTATTTACATACTTTTAAGACATTTTTGTAAAATGTTTTT
Source organism: Oedothorax gibbosus (assembly GCA_019343175.1). Lineage (NCBI taxonomy): Eukaryota > Metazoa > Arthropoda > Arachnida > Araneae > Linyphiidae > Oedothorax > Oedothorax gibbosus. The sequence continues at coordinate 17,419 of JAFNEN010002234.1, forward strand.
GTGGTTTTAATAACTCAAGAGTTTGAGCTTTAATATCTATACAATCATTCAGTGATACTATTCAGTATGCAGTCAAAGCTACAAAGAACTTAAAGAAAGCTAAAACAACGTTATAATTTGATAAAAATGCTCATGCTTAAAAAAATCCATCTAAAAGTTCTTAAAGAGATACTTACTAATAGCTGAATACATAATGATAAGAGACAATTTAAGCAATTCTTATTCTCAAATTAAAAAGTTTAAAAGGAAGTTCCATATACGCATAACGTTTAAAATAACTAAATGCATAGAATTATTTACACAGCTGTTTCGTGACTTTAAAAGGTTTGCGCATACTCAGAAGGGTTGATTAGCAGATGTATCTCTTATAAAAAAAACCTGCTTAGTCTTCATATACTATAGACAATATGCTATCGAAATTTAAAACAAAAAACACTTACACTGTTAAAAATTTTGTGCTTGGTTTCACCATTATATTAATTCCTTTCACCATGATATTGGTTCCTATAGTAGCTGCAACGGCTGTGTGGTGGGAAAAGTTTCATCTTTTTTTCGGTGTTTTGGTTGAACCATTTTCTGGATTTGGAAACAAAAACCGAGAAAAAGGGTTTAACCGAATACCAAAAATATGGGGTTTTAAAGTTTCACCCCAAGCC
>JAFNEN010002235.1:0-17575 GCA_019343175.1 Oedothorax gibbosus
TTTAAAGACTTGTTTTCGAAAGTTCAAATATTGGCCAAATTCATATTACTTCTACAACTACCTCTGATTTTTTTTTTTGGGGGGGGGGGGGGAAGGGGCGACTTCATAAAAGATATGTTTCTAATTTAACATTGTTTTCATCTGGAAAGGTGTAGCTTTTAATTAATAAATTTAATTCACAAACTTCGCCAATCATGTTAATAAGCAAAATGCAACGAACATTGGGTGGAGCTTTTAGATTCTATTGGAGTCCGACGAATAGAGGGAGTGCACGTTAAATATTCTCCAAAGTTCCGACGCTGCGTACGATATTGCCCTTAACCCTTTCAGTCCCAATGACAATTTGGAATCATCATTTTAGAAATTTTTTCTGTTCGTCTATAGCCATTTATGATATCAAAAAGCACATCATTCGATTTTTCAAACTTTTTTTCTATTGGAAAATATTTTTTTTTTAATCCCAATAGATGTCAGCCCTATTACTTTTTTAAATTATGATCAGAAAAATGATGTTAAGTGGCCTCACTGGGACTGAAAGGGTTAAAAGTTGCGTTTAGTGCCTACTCATCCTTCGGTTCCTGACTTGACTGTGGTTCTAAATGACGACGCCCGTCGCCAACAGCCCTCGTGTAGCTCTAGTGCGACGTTAATTCAACTCAATAAATTTCCCAGAAACTCGGATTCTCGTCCATTTGGCCTTGAGACTCGTAGTATCACTTTTCAAAAAGTTTTTCCCGGCACCCCACATCCCCGGACGGTCCAGAAATAGATCCAGTGTCCGGGATCGATACTTTATCCGGGATTCTTCCGGATATATTTTCGGGATTCGAAGGTTAATGTACACTCTTAAAACAACAGAGTGAAATTCACTCCTATAGGGGAAGTGCATTTTCAGCACCGGAAAGGAGTGGAAATTAACTCAGACTGAGTTAAAACCGCTCGTTTTAAGAGTGTAGGACGTAGATTGTTTTCTTTTATTTCTTTTACTCACTCCGCAAAAAGAGTGAAATCCACTCCTATAGGGGAAGTGCCATTTCGGCACGGAAAGGAGTGGAAATTAACTCAGACTGAGTTAAAACCGCTCGTTTGTTTTAAGAGTGTAGGTGTGAGTTGACTTGAAGATTTAAAAATAATAGTAATAAACCCATTAAAGATTAGATTAATTTGAATTATCGTCGCACTAGAGTTACACGAGGGCTATTGGCGACGTAATTTAGAGCCACAGTCAAGGGACGAGTCGACACCTGAGTAGACATCCAACGCAACCGTTAAGCGGGACGTCGTACGCAGCGTCGGGCCTTTGGCACATATTTAACGTGCACACTACACACACTCTATACGGGGTATTATTCGTCGGACATGTTTGGCTGCACGGGCCGTTTATAGGTCGGGAGTTATTTTGTCGATGCTCGTACCCGAATCTGGGACCATCCGCATGCAAGGCGAACGCCTCAACCGACTGGGCTCAAAAGCTCCCAATCCATTAAAAACATTTAACATCTTTCTTGCCGAATAAAAACGTTAAACTAATGTTTTTAAAAATTCTTTGTTTTTGTAGCTTAATTTGTCGAGTCGTACATAAACTGTTCAGTACTATAGTCTTCATTTGGCGTAAGGCCCAAGTTCGAGTCGGGGCATTGTCAAAAAAAACTACCTAACTTTAAACGGTCTGTGCAGCCCCGTGCAGAGGACTGCAGTTAAATATGCTCCAAAGTCCTGACGCTGAACTGAACACGATAAAGCTCCTAAAAAGTTGTGCTGGGTGTCTACTCAGGTGCTTGTCACTTGGTTGTGATTCTAAATTAAGACGCCCGTCACCGGTAATCCTCGTGTACTCAAGTGCGGTAGTATTTCAACTTAATATGGTAATTGAGATAAACTTATTTCTTCAGGGAGCTTATTTTCGCATGGCAATTTTTTTGCCAATCATCGTTAATGCGTTAAATCCAAAATAAATATTGTATGTAAATTATAAAAGAAAAAAAAATAATGTGCACTTAGGACTTTTGGAAGAAAAAAAAACTAAAATTTTTAACTGTAAGGATCGCTCTTAAAAGTCTTCCGCAGAGTAATTTATGGCTAAACACCGCGTCATGTTCACAGTCCCTTGACAAGCACAAATTGCAGTTTTTAAAAACTAAATTGTATTTTAAAAAAACTATACTTTGTTTTTAAAAGTTAAAAATTTAAAAAAAATCTGTTTTAAGTCGACAGTTAGACAATAATTAAACGGCTTTGTATTTGCATCGAAACTATCAGGTGCTTTCTTTAGGTGCTTCATTGGTAGAAAAGAACATGATATAAAAAACGATCGTTTAAAAATTTTCTCTTCTTAATTTCGGCCACATCACTTTCCAGAATACGCTTATAAAATAATCAAGTAAAGGTTTTTGTACCAGAAACTATTACTTGGAACCGCTTCCACACACTTTTAATATACCTTGGAAAGAAACTCGCAAAACACAGCCTTTAGCTAATTATAATTTCATTTTTTAACTCTTTCAGTCCCATTGATGCCATTTGGCATCATCATGTTTCTGATCATAATTTTTTTAAAAAAATAATAGGGCTGTCATCTATTGGGATTAATAAAAAATATTTTCAAATAGAAAAAAGTTTGAAGAATCGAATGAGGTGCTTTTTGATATCATAAATGGCTATAGACGATCAGAAAAAAATTCTAAAATGATGATGCCAAATTGTCATTGGGCCTGAAAGGGTTAAACGCCAAAAATGACCCTTTTCGTTATTTCTTTCGTCGATTTAATTAAGAGTCTTTATCGTTTTCTAAATTTGTTTGAAGTTCGAAGAATAATATCATCCCTTTATTTTTGACACATTAGTGGTTTTGTTCTTTTAACGATGATATGTCACGGACCCTCAGATGACAACTCAACTCTGTTTTCAACACAAAGATTTATGTAACACAGAATAGCAAATTATGAATGTGTCGTTCTTTCTGTTTATTCTGATTTTCACAGTAAAACTCTTTTTAAGAAAAATTTGAATTTAAAAGAAACAGTTTTGCGAAATTTACAGCCCGTTAAATTACGATTAAAAAAAGTTTTTAATTAAATTTATGACGTTTTTTATTAAAAATTAGTAATTATAAATGCAAAACAATCATGTATAGCTGTACAGCTGTAATTTAAAAAAATTGTTTGTTTTTTTTAAATTAGAATTTTTTTCAAATAACACTGTAAAAATAAATGATTAAAGGGTAAAGTGCCTTATCAATTATTCTAAGTGGCTAAAATAAAAGTTTTTGTCGGTAGAAAACATATAATCCAACACTTTAAAAGCGAATTTTGGTTATTAAATGTCGTATAATATAAAAAAGTTTGGAAGTGAAAATTAAATTAATTTTGCAAATCAACTTTTAGGCCCGTTTTGCTCATAACATAGTTAGTCAAGTGTCAATTTCATCTTTTAAGCAATCATTAATAATCAAACAAAGCGAGAATGAAAGATGTTATTGAAGAAAATAATGTTGAAGTATGGAAATATTTTTTTAAATTTTAATACTACCAGTGTAATTCTTTAGAGGTCGATGTTAGTAATTCTACTCTACCAACAAAATGAAGGTTCACTCGAAATCTTTAATTACAATAAATCAATGTATGAGCAAACTTTACAACTTTTAGAAGGCGCAAAATTTTTTAAATTGCTACTTTAATAAATATCTAAATTGATACTTCTACATTCCAAAAATCTATAATTCTAATTATTTAATTTGTAACTGATATGGATCCAAAAATATGAACCTCAGGAGAAAATGGTATTCTTAAAAGTTCTTTTTTTTTTCACTATTCATCAAAAACTTTCGACATTAATATTTAATTTATAAATTATAAAATTAATGTTCTAAAGTTAAGAACATTAACATACTTTATTTTAAATTACTTAAGTTTTATTTATTCCATGACTTTATTTACCAAACGTTCTTATAAAAGTAAACACAATACTCACCGCGGCGTTTCTCCGGAACTCCAATAATAGCAATAAATATTCTGATTTCTTTTATTTACGAACTGCCCGTTCGACCTCTGAACATTATCAATGGGAAAAGCGAGTTTCGATCCAGGCGGCATCTTTACAGTTCTACTGTAACTTCTAAACAACTTGAATAAAGCGAAGCGCGCTATTATGTTTATACAGCGAGACGAAAGACGAAAAACTGCGTCTTGCGAATTCTAAACGCGAAGAATAATAAAAAATCGAAGAACAAGTTTGCAGCCGGCGTCTATTCTGGAGAGGTCGCACGTGATTGGCCGAGAGTAGAGAAAGAAATGCACTATCGTCTGCGTGGTAATTCAAATGGTGCGGTAAAATATCTCTGTAAAATATATGGTTTTAAAATGGTTAAATAAATAAAAATGGTTGTGACAATTACTTTTATTCTACAAATTATTATTCTAAATTATAGTATAGCAGGATATTCCTTAAAAATTTTAATTTTTTAATCTTGGAATCAACAATTTTTATGACATATAAAAATAAATTTTAATTAAAAAGTTTTTTTATGGTATGATAAACTAAAATCGTCTGTTTTTACTTAAATTGTATCGAAATCTATTCCAAATTCTCCATTGCTCGGATAAACAAGCAAGCAAGCTCATGCAGAGGTAACTTTTAAAAAAATTCAGTGTTTAATTATATTATAAAATTAATATATTATTTGTATGAAAATAGGGAATAGTATACCTAATATTAAAACATTTCCGAGTTCACAAAAAAAGTTTTCATTGATTGATGCTTTATTTTTCTTGTCTGTTAATTAATCGTTGTAATGGATTGTATATTTACGCCATTAATCGCTTCTTGTTAGCATTAGACAAAAAGTTTTTGTAAAAAAAAAAATCGCACTTTTGCTCCTCAATCAGTCTTTTACTTTTTTTTTAAATATGATATTAAAAGTAGATTTTTTTTTATAATACTTTGAAGTTTGAAGTATTGTATAAATTATTTTAACTTGAGTGTAACTTTCCAAATAAAGATAAATGTAATTATTTTTTTTAAAAATAAGGTTTAAATAATAGCCAAATCTTTTACTGGGTCTTTACCATAGATATCATAATTAAAGTATTAGATTGACTGATCACGTGACCTCCAATGCTAACGACGGGACGCTCATGGAGGACTTTTAAGAGGGCAAAATGGCCAGTGTTGATGCCACTTTAAGGAGAAAAATACTACGAAAAAATACCATTTAATTCTAAAATTAAAAAAAAAATACTAGAAAGGATTTAAAGTCACTAAAAATATTACAAAATGCAGCTAGTATTTTTACGATATTTTTTTGTAATTTTAGAATAATTCTAAAATAAATTCTAAAATTAAGTTAAAAGTTTAGTTTAAAGAGTATATTAGTATTTTAGAACAATTCTAAAATTACAAAAAAAATATCTTTAAAAATACGAGCTGCATTTTGGTATCTTTTTAGTGACTTTAAATCTTTTTCTAGTATTTTTTTTTTTTTTTTTGTAATTTTAGAATTGTAAATGGTATTTTTTCGTAGTATTTTTCTCCTTAATGTGGCAGCAACACTGGCCATTATGCCCCCTTAAAAAGCCTCCATGCGCGTCCCGTCGTTAGCATTGGAGGTCACGTGATCAGCCAATCTAATACTTTAATTATGATATCTATGGTCTTTACATTATTTCTATTTATAAATATTGCATGTATAGGAGAATAAACCACTTAAAGGATTGAAATAGCAGGAAGTCCTGTCAAACATCCGGAGTTGACAAATATATCAGATAATTCGTTTATTTAGAAAAGTGACATTTTCTATCAGTGTTTACAATAGGGATAGTTCCGGATTCAAAGTATAAACTAAGTGCTAAGTGTTTATTTTATTTGAAGTGTTATTATCTTTGAAGTTTTCAAATTTTTGTCCCCTTTTGTTTGCATAATTTATCATCCTTCAATTTTTGCGACGTTCAAGATCATGTCTTCATGAACACCTTTAACGTCATTTAACACCTTCAACGTACGCTGCGTTCTTTTTTCTTTCGGATGCGTATATGTATTGGTGTATGCATGATATTATTGCTTAAAAAATACGTTCAAGGTCTTTATTGTAAATAAAATGTAATTTTTACGATTATTAGGAAATTGTTAGTTTAACTTTATTTTACCATATGATTATGTTATTGAAAATGAAGTTGAAAATATTCCTCTATATTACCGAGGCTCGACCCAATTTTGTCATAGATACAGACCTGGATTGTAAAATATGCATACGCCTGCGCAAAGTTGGGTTGGAAAATTTCCATTCTGGGTTTTTTTTAAAAAAATAAATTAGCTCATTGGCACGCTCACTTATTTTTCAAATCATTAATTCAGTTTCTGAAGGTAATGGCAAGAAAATAAAAGCAATTTTAATTTTAATTAATTTTTGTGTTCATTTTAATTTCTTCTCTCGAATGGCAACACGAAAGGGAAAAAATGATCGGATTTTAGCGAAAGTGGTGTAATTTTTTCAGAAAATTCGAATTTTCTCTAAAAATGGAACAAATATGAAAAAACTAAGCCTCAGGTGCACACGTTGGTATTAAAGGGAATCTATCTTAAAATTTTCAAATTTCTGAGGGCAGTATAAGTAGTTCTTTTACGATTCAGACACACAGACTCTTTATTTTATTATTATAGAAGATTACTGACGCGAGAAATATATATATATAATGTTTTTCGGCTAAGTCCGTTATGAAAAAGATCTCGTTTTTTATTATTTATGCTACTTGCACAGCTCTAAATTACATATATTTTAGATTTACAACACAGCCTGTCTTGCGTTGACGTCGAAGAGAAATAACCAAACATAATTAGCTTCCTGGTGATTCTTCAATTCTAATTAATTTCGATACATTTCAAAATTAGACACCTTATATTTCCTCATATACGTATAACCATGGTTTATCTTACCATTTCACAATGTTTCAGAGTACTAAAATGTTCTATTTTGGAAAAATCTAGATACAGTAAAATGTAAATAAAAAGGATATTCACTTTTTGGCCACCAAACGGAATATTGCCAATGGTAACCTACACTCTTAAAACAAACGAGCGGTTTTTAACTCAGTGTGAGTTAATTTCCACTCCTTTCCGTGCCGAAAATGCACTTCTCCTATAAGAGTGAATTTCACTCTTTTTCAGAGTGGGTAAAAGAAATAAAAGAAAACAATCTGCGTCCTACACTCTTAAAACGAGCGGTTTTAACTCAGTCTAAGTTAATTTCCACTCCTTTCCGGTGCCGAAAATGCACTTCTCCTATAGGAGTGAATTTCACTCTTTTGTTTTAAGAGTGTACAACTGTGTGATGTCGCCCTTAACGGTTGCGTTGGGTGCCTATTCAGGTGTCGGCTCGTCACCTGACTGTGGTTCTAAAATACGACGCCCGTCGTCAATAGCCCTCGTGTAACTCTAGTGCGACGATAATTCAAACTAAACTAAACTACAACTGTGTATACTGTGGTCCTTTAATTGGTATATTGTGTTTCGTCGCCAAAAAAAAATCCGTTTTTCGTCAAACATTCCGTTTAGCGAGATTTGCGCACGCAAGATGGAAAAGTACAGAATTTTCATTTGATAGTGTGACTGCCGACCAAAATAAATCCTAAATGACATGTTTAACTCTAATTTGACATAAAATTTCCTTTAAGAATAAAACCGGTCATAGTGACATTACTTGTCGAAAACCCTTTTTTATCCCATGACTCGATTCTTAAGTAACAGAATTTCATCATTCGAACTGGTTTTCAACTGCGACTGTGTCTCACATCGACATTTTTCAAAATCAGTTACTTTTTTTTAAAAAAACATTTCAATGTCGCCGATTGACGTCACACTTGCAATTTGCCTTGGGTGAAAGTCGGATTTCCCAAACGAGGAAGTGAAAAAGAGTTGAGCGGGTTTCGAAAATCCGCCGAAAGGGTTGGGTTCACTGGGTGACCCCCGCGAGCAGTCAATTCTAACTGAAGGTTATGTGAAGATAAAAGAAAGCATCGGGTTGCACTGATTGTTGTTCGATAACGTTTCACTCTCTCTTATGTCATGTCGTCAGAGTTCGTTCACTTTCTAAAAAGTTAACCACGTAAAATCTTCTGATAAATTACTACTGAACTTTGGTAGTTGAAACTTAAGGGGGAATGGGCGCGCTGGACCGGGGGTCTCCGAAGCAAAGTGCATCAGTGTTAATCCTATGGCGAAAAAATATTTTCTCTGCCACATTTCTCCGGCTGTATTGAATATTTTAGCAAGCGGATTTTTTTTGTGTGATAAATATAGAGCTGACTTACAGGTCCCGACCTTCCCACTTTTTGAAATGGGTTCGAATATTTTTTTTAGTTTGCAATAAATAATTTTACATAAAATATTCGAAGGAATTTCAAAAAGTGGGAAGATAGAGACCAGTAAGTTATCTACATTTATTATTAAAAAAACCGTTTGTAAAAATATTCAATAAGGCCGGAGAAATGTGGCAGAGAAAATAGTTTTTTTCCCCATTGGATTAACACTGAGGCACTTGAGTTAGTATTTAAAGTTCTCTTTGGCTGGTAACTTAATTTGGCTTATGTGAATTACTATGTGTCGTTTGTTTTATATTTTGTTTATTTGTATAAACTTTTATTTAGATTTTCGCTTGTTTAATTTTCTAGCCAATCTTCATTAATGAGTAAATTATTAGTACTGATCAAAGATGAATTTTTTGGCGCTTATTTGCTTCACCCTGTATAAAAACATGGGAATCATACTCGGGCGTAAATGAGCAATGTTAAAACTATGTACTTCAAGGATATTTTTAATGAAACAAGAGTAAAGAGTCGTATACAGTTTTTGGTTTTAAGATATATCTGTTTTATTATTCTGTAGTGCAAGTAGTACACAAATGTCTACATGAAAACAGTTTTTAGATACAGCAAAAGCAGTTGGATATTTCACATTAGCGTACAAACCAGATGTGGGCTTTGGACATACAAATAAATACATACATACAAATAGCGAAGAGCAAGCCTTATTTCCATTTACAAATATAAGCAAAAATTCTTCAATAAAATAATTAATCAGTATTGGAGAACATGCACAAAGTTACACATTCTGAGCATACATGATAAAAAATTTCACATCTGTGAATGAAACATCAACATTTATAATTATATATTTTAACCTCAAAAAGATTTTTATTTACACAATCTATCCATAAAATTGACACATTGGCACAGGGAGTGTGTTTATTAAATAGTTAAATATGCTATTGCGAAACGAAGGAGTTATAAGCTATCAAAATATTTCAGCTTAGTGTAAACGCATATTTTTAAACACAGACGCGCCTATAAAACTTTAATATAATCTATAAAGGAATACGCCATAGATATCATAGTTAAAGTATTAGATTGGCTGATCACGTGACCTCCAATGCTAACGACGGGACGCGCATGGAGGCCTTTTAAGAGGCAAAATGGCCAGTGTTGCTGCCACTTTAAGGAGTAAAATACTACGAAAAAATGCCATCTAATTCTAAAATTACAAAAAAATATCGTAAAAATACTAGCTGCTTTTGGGAATCTTTTTATTGACTGTAAATCCTTTTCTAGTATTTTTTTTGTGTAATTTTAGAATTAAATGGTAATTTTAGAATTAAATGGTATCTTTTTCCTTAAAGTGGCAGCAACACTGACCATTTTGCCCTCTTATTTGGCCTCCATGCGCGTCCCCTCGTTAGCATTAGAGGTCACGTGATATGCCAATCTAATGCTTTAATTATGATATCTATGAATATAATCTATAAAGGAATAACGCACAGTTGAACAAAAACAGTTTTAAAAGTACCCTTCTGTAGTGTATGTTAATATTTTGTAAGAATAAATACATAATTTTTTTTTTACATTAAGATAATTTGTTTTCATTCATCTGTTTAAACTGTTACTTAAATTGATAAGATTTTGAAAACGTGTTTAAAAGACATTATTTTACCATTAAGTATCATTATACAATTAGAACGATTTTAATCATCGCAACTATATGTAGTAAAATAAAACAAATTGGAATTCGTAAGCCACTTCTTTTTTATTAAATATTTAAATTTACTTGTTTATACATCTATTTTATAAGTATTTAATCGGATGTTAACTGATATATATATATTTAGTAGTTAATAGTTATGAATATAATAATATTAAAGACGATTTTTGAACTTTGCAATAATTTACAAATGTAAATTTGGATGTTACTTGATACAAATGTTTTATTTGATGTTAACTTATGTATATCAATATATAGTTGTTAATTAATAGATAATTAAAAGGACGATTTTTGAAATTTGTAATATTTTACAAATATATTTACAGAAGTTGATTTCAAAAACTTTTAGTTAAAAAATTGGACCTTATTTTAGCAGGTTTTGATACTCTAAAGATCGCTTATGCTTTGGATCAGCCCCGTGATACGAATTTTACTTTTACTGTCTTTTTCCAACTATTTTCTGACCATGTTAACATGAGTATTAAGCCGTTTAACAGCTTACATCGATTGCTTAGAAATTTTGGCATTAAAAGAAATTGGACAATCCTTGGTCAATCTTTTAGGTTTCTACGAGGCATACAACATCCTCAATATTAGCAAATGGCATTGCCAGCACTCCCTATGTTTCTAGAATCTAAACCACAATTATTTAATTTTTCGAGTTTTTGGTTGTCTATTTTTTCATTATTTTTAGTTTTTCTGGTTTGGCAACATTGGTTTTTAATTTTTTTTTGGGGGTATTTATAGTGGCGCACTGGCATGTTCTGCTTTAGCTTCCTCACTACGTTTATAACGTAAAAAAACGTTAAATTCTATTGGAAGGTATTATAATCGTTCAGTCTGTCCGTCACCCACTTTCATAGCCGAAACTACAAATGTGACAAGTGTGATACGTCAAAAAAAATTCAGCGCATCGAAATTAGAAGACATTGAAAATCTCAGAAAAAAAAATCGAATTCGAAGCACTTTAATTATTTAAAAAACTGCAAAATTTAATGCTCATTTAAAAAGCATTTAAGAAGCCAATTTTATTAGAATTAAATCACCATTGCCATTCGCAACAATCATTCGAGAAACTTTAATTCGTTGAAATAATAAATTAAAAGAAATTTATTTTTGGAGACATCAATCAGTTTGAAATGACGTCAAATATATATCACTAAAATATTCTTTGTTGTTAATATGAAATGTTTTGGTTCTATTTAAAAGATAGTAATATTGCCTATTTATTTTTTAAATCTAAATTAATTTTTGCAAACGATAATAATTATTGAAGAAATAATTATCGAATTTTCGAAATAAGATAAACGAAACTAGCCAAATTTAACGTGTAAATGTTTATAATAGAATTAATATTGTGTTTGGCGACTTTTTTCCTGTTGAACACAAACGTTGTATGGAAGCGGGCTGAGTGACAGATTCTGTTACAAACCTACTTGTTTCTCTTTCATGGTTTTTATTGCGTTGAATTTTCATTTGCGTTTTATGCGTTGCTCTTTAAACTCTTATTCATAACGCAAATGTTTTTTGGGTTTTTTTATTGTATATTTTTATAATGTTAGTTTAGGCGCTCGGACTCGTAGATTGTAAGTTTAGTGTCTCATTAGAAGGACGTGTGATAAAAAAAATGACTATGTTACAAGTAACAAGTATGTAAACATCAATTGCCTTGTTGAGCTTAATTCAGGTGTTTGACTTGCTAACTTTGAGCACATATATTTAGATATTTTACAGATTCGGAAATTTACACTTGAGCATTTTTATGAAAGCACCACTAATAAGAATGTCAAAGAAATGTTTTCATGTGTTGAACAAATGTGTAGTAGGTTTGAGGTGTGTGAATTAAAAATATTAGAATATTAAATATTTATTACGATGATGCCTTATACTTCCATTAATTTTTCTTACAGTTTATTTCAAAAACTAAGCGACAATCATTCGCGAGGTTTTACTGCAATATCGGTCTAGAATCTTGTATTTTTTTTTACTCTACTTGTGCAAAACTATTAATAATATGACATTGATACCACAAAAAAAATAATAAAGCTTTTTTAAGGAGTTTATCAAAAAATAAATAACTTGACATCACAAATATAATTATCAGTAAAAATGTAATTATTACAAGTAAAAGTAAAAAATCATTTACGAGATAAAATTTTAAAAAGGTTCGTTTTCTTAACCTTTTTCCCTTTATTGTAACTGTTTGAAGGAGACCATTTTGGTTACTTAAAGGTGGTTTGGGGAAAAAAAAATTATTTTGGTAAATTGAATTTTGTAAATACGTTTCAAAATATCCTGATTTTGTTTAAAAAAAAAAATTGTTTGGTAATTTAAAATCTGGTTCATCATTTAAGTCGATTTCATGAATTTGATGACACTCGTTTAAAAATATAAAGTATGGAATGAGAGTAAAGAAGGAGAGAAATATAAAAAAAAGGAAAGGAACTTTTGAGTTTTTTTTAATCCAATACACTAAAATAAGTTTTCTAAATGAGTGCAATTTTGTTTTATAAATTCCAAAAATTCAACTATACTCTAATATTCTAAAAGGAATATAATAGTTGTTCCACGCACAGTGAATCCGCGTCTTGCACAAGTTTTCTTTCCTTCTAAAATCGCGTATATAAGTTAGTCGCATTTAGTCTTTTTTATTTTTCAACTGTGATCTAATAGTGTGTCAAATGTGGTGCTTTTTGAGTTAACGTGTATTGTGTTGGTGCATACTTCAACCCAGTGTTAGGGTATTCTAGATTTGCAACTTTTTCCTTTTTTTTTAAAAATCTGATTCTCTGATTTTTGGTAATTTTGCAAGTTGAGAAGTAACTCAATTTGAAATGCATTAAAAATAATTGTACACATAGAAACATAAGTATGGTTTTCTAAAAGCATATTTTCATTAGATTAATGAATATTAATTCACATTATTAACATTTATTCAAGAAATATGCAGAGTTTTGAAGAAAAAAAAACCTTATTGTACATTTTAAAACATCTAACAAACATTTAGCTCAAATTCCTCATATAAAGTTGTCTGTACCAAAAAAAAAAAAAAGAATTCTACAAATGAACAGAAGGAATGGAAAATACCCAGAAAAACTCTTTATTTAGCATCGACAAAATGATAAGTAACACTATTTTGAAAAATTTGTTCTTGAATTGAATCGGTTTGCGTTTTAAAATCCATTGGAACTTGTAAACATGTTAAAGAACACATTTAACATTCCAAATTACAGATTAAGAATTTTAATAAATATCAAATGAATAATGTATATAACTTTAGTTTTTTTAAAAAAAATTACGAATTTGTTCCTTAAAAGAAATTAATTTGAAGATGTTCAACTTAAAAAAAAAAATTCAGATTACTTTTGATTTACATAATTTGTATTTTGTAAAAATTTTTTAAAAAATTCACGCAGTTATGAGTGGAAAGCTTTACCAAATTATGTTGTATATTCGATGAGAAAGAAGAATCTCGATAGTTATCGGGGATCGGTAAAATAATTCGTAAACTTTTGGACAAACCTTACTGGCCCTCTGGTCTGTTGTTGGTCGACAATTTTTGAATTTATGCGCGGTAATAACAGTAAATCAAACCCAATTCCGCCGATGTCAAATAAAGAGCTCTTCTTATCAGCTTTATTTTATCACAACTCTTTCTAGTGGAGGAAGTTCTAAGGTTATTTACATTCAAGAAATGAAAAATAACTACTACTCTTTTAAAAACCCAAGGCTTCTTTACAATATCTTGACTTATATATATAAGACTATAAGAGTCTCATTCGCTCCCAACACTGGTTTCTGTGCTTTCCGTGCAGGGTGCTTTTTCTGTATGGGTATATTTTTTATTGGTCTTCTTTAGATGTCAGATACATCGTACTGGGCGTAGCGGTAGTAACTGACCTGCGAAAACAGAAATAGAGGCACTTTGTATATGGTTATTCAGTCCTATACCTTGTCTATCTAGAATGCGAGCCTCGAAAGCATTTTCCTCCCCCATCCCCGCGTTTGATTTTCTTCGAAACGGCGTGAGCGTCGCGGTTTCCGTTTTGTTAACCTCACAACAGAACCTCAAACGCGTTAGGAATAGAAAAGCGATGCTCCCCCCGTTTCCTAGAAAACCAGGCGAAGGGATTGGGGGAAGAAAGTCTTATCGAGGCTCGCATAGTAAATAGACAGACTATAGAAGTGTTGTAGACACGGGATGACGCGTCCCCCCCACTTTGAAAAATCAATTAAAAAGAAACAATTTATATTAATAAATAAATTTTCAGAGGTCAACATTTAAAACCCTAACCAATATCAAGTTAATTTATTTTTAATAAATTCTATTAAAATAATTACCATCACATTCATAGAAAAATAGCTAATTTACTCATCAACGATCCATTTGTGAATACCATTAACACCTACCTGAACTGACGTAAAGTTTTTAATATTATTTTTCGTTTAACACTTATTTTGAAATACATAAATTATTCTGTATTAAAACTTGTTTTAAAAAATAGTTCTGCGTCGGCCGGGAGTCGAACCCGGGTCAACTGCTTGGAAGGCAGCTATGCTAACCGTTATACCACCGACGCTTGTGCAAGTACTTGCAATGTAAAATTTTTGATAAAAACACTTGCTAAACTAAAAGATTATAATCTTTGATATAATACTGATCATTTAAAAAATGTGTATCGATTACATTATTAAAACCTTCATACTTTAAGATAAGATCTGATTCATGAAATCAAATATGCCAGAATGAGGGAAATATTCGAAACTAAAAGCAGCTATAAACAATTAAGAGCATGTGTTTCCGAAATCAAGAGAAGCTCCAGGAGAAAATAGTGAATATTGTTTACGAACTTTATAAGTGATTTTAGTGTTCATAAAATAACTGTATGTCTATTGCCTATGCCAGTTTCCCTCCAATGACCAATATCGCCTTTTTAGAGATTCCACCACGAAATTATATTAACAATATTAAAAAATTGGTGGCGACATCTATCGTATAGTATGAGCACTAAGTATTTATTAATTTTATTAACAATATTAAAAAATTGGTGGCGACATCTATCGTATGGTATGAGCACTAAGTTCAGACTCTTGAAACAAGTCCACTGTAATATCGATCTACCAATATTAGAAAGCTAGTCTGCCCGAGCCGAGCCTATTAGCCCATGAGGTGGGGTCCTTCTCCGTTTCTGTTGGGCCTGAGGTGCCAATACTATACTCGCCGCCAACCAAATTAGAACACGTTAGGGATGGCAGTTTTTTTTAGAAAAACCGGTTTTTCAAATACCGGTTCCATCCCTAAAGTGTAACAAATAAGGGTTGCGGGAACTATAGTGATTGTCTCTGACGAGTGACTAGTCTTTTCGATTACAATGCAAATTTCGAATCACACTCTTCTCCTACCTCCTCGTGTGGTTTTCCGAGCAAAACTGCGTGTGCTCTTTCCGTTTCGTAATTACTCGGTCGCGTAGGGCAAGTTTTGGGCAATTGAGCTGACCGCCACAAGATATCTTAAGTTTGAATATTTTAACATTTATTACTCAGTCATATTTGTCCTATACAGTCCCTGGACAAATTATTAGACGCACTGCAAGATTTCATGTATCAATCAATGATGAACAAAATACCTTTAGAAAGACGTGTTCCTAAACTTAAGCTGTTGAATAGATAATACTATCACTTAATACATATATCGGCATCTTTTTTAATGATATGGCATTCTTTCGTATGTTTTCATCATTACTAAAAAAAATACAGTGCGTCTAATAATTTGTCCAGGGACTATATGTCAGTTTTCTGCGCGTGGAAAATTCTTGTCTCCTTAACCCATGCCACGACCAATCCGACCCGATACGATGGCATAGAAGTTAGACACGTTGGCGACTATACCATTGCGGCTACCAATAATAGAAATCTGAACGAAATTACGAGACCTGTTGGCTTAAGCCCTCGAGTAGCAGTAGCTCAATGTTAATGTAACTAACCAAACCATGAGACAATTCCCACTCACTTTCTGATAACGTGCTGATTGACTAATTAGCAACACTGACGTCAAATTAAGGCTGCCACTGATGAGCTTAACAATATCACAGTATCCAGTTTTCAAGTCGGGCTTGGTAGCCCAAGTTAGTCTAGCTTGGAAGCGTTATTTAGACGCTGGTACGATCTCGGTAACAGTCACTGCTTTCCTGTAGATGGAAATATGCTGTCGAAATTCAACTAAAACAACCGAGTATAATTGGATAGACATACTCGTTATATATGTGGAGTTCAAAGTCACGACGGCGTTAGCGTATCATGTCGTTTGAAGTCCAGTTGGGTGCCAGCTCAATTTCCAAACCTTACAATTTTAAAAAACAACAAGACGTAATTGGCGGTCTTAAAGCTCCTAAAGGAGGAAAGAAATAGACAGCCGGAAACGGTTAAACTACCAGTTTTCCATCTCTTGCGTTTTTGCACATTCGTTATTTTGTCATTTGACCTTCGATATCTCACCTGCACCTGTTCCTCGTCGGCGGGAGGGGGCTGCTGCTGCTGCTCGAGTGGTATGGGCGCCCCCCCGCCCCCCTCTTCCTGTCAAGAGTAGTTGTCCTTGGTGGTGAGGGCGCTGAATCCCGACAGGGGCAGGAAGGGCCCGCTGTTATCATTCGCCGAGTGGTGATGTTCGGGGCTGCGCCCCACCTTGGGCAGGATGGGCTTCGTCGACCCCCCGCACATCACCGCGAACCTCAGTTCGCGGCAGAACATCAGGCACAGCGGCTCCTGGTGGGACATTATAATTAAAGTTAATTAATTGTAAATTAATTGATTTTTTTAATTAGTTGTTAATTAAATCGCAATTAAAATTATTCAACAATTAATTAATTAAAAAATTTTAATAAAAATATTTTGGGGAATTTAAATTTATTAAATTTATGATTTATTAATTTGAGTTTTGGTTTGGAAAAAAATCGTCAAAAATTACATTTTGCCCCCATAGGGACGGGATTAGGTTAATTTGATTAGGGTTAATTGAAATTTAAATTTGTGATTGGGTTAAATTTTGGGGGGGTTTTTTGGGTTTGGGAAAAAAATCGTCGCATTATATATGCACCCCTAGGGACGGTCCGCTGATCCAATCTACGCACCAACGAGGGGTTTGGGGGGGACACAGACGCCCACCCCAACCATCGGGATTTCGTTTGGGAGTCAATTTTTTACCACCCAATTTTCACTATAAAGTGATAAACAGGAAAGGTACGTGGAAAGTACCTTTTCTGATGTGTAATTGTCCATTTAAAACCGTCGACGTCCCACCGAAAAAAAGTCCCCTAACACTATAGAAAAAAAAATTTTTAAGTCAGTTTTTGGGAGGTTACATTTAGAAAAGGATATTAGGCACCGAATTTCTTACTATTCAAATAATTTTAATTGATTGAATGTGTATAAGAGCTGCCTCCCAATTCATTAAACTTGGCGTATTTTTGTTTGACACATAAATTTTTTTTAAAAAATATTTCTGCGTAACGAAGTCAAAATTTACTGAATCCCAAAAAAACCATTATCTTCGCGT
>JAFNEN010002236.1:0-15868 GCA_019343175.1 Oedothorax gibbosus
GTTTGTGTTTCCATTTTTTGCCAAAAAAATTCCACAAATCCACTTAAGGAATTTTTTGAAAAAAAGTTTTTTTAAAAACTCCCCAAAAAAATGTTTTTTTTTGGGATTTAATCATCAATAGTTCAAAAGAATTTTTAGTTTGTCGTGTTGGTTATGATGTCGTTTGTCAAAAATAATATCATTTATTGGGGGTTTTGAAATTAAGAAAAAATTGTTGCTGTTTTTAAACATAACCCAAGTTCAGAAGAAGCAATTACGAGCATAATCAAAAGGGAAAAATTTTAAAAATTTTTGTTGCTGCTGAGTAAAATTAGTTTTTTTTTTTCTTTTCTCTAATTTCATCGATAAACAAGAAAAAATTTTAAAGGGGAAGCATGAATTGGGCATAAATATCTTCAACTCATTGGGTAAGATCGTTTGTTTGTTAGATTAGTTTGGTTTGAAATTATCGTCGCACTGAGCTACACGAGGGCTTTTGGGACGGGTTTTCGTTTTTAGAACCACAGTAAGTGACCCCCAAACCCTGAATAGGCACCCACGCAACTTTTAAGGGGGCCGCCCAATTTGGGTTTTGGCCCCCCCTTAAACGGGGTATTATTGTCGGAATTTTGGCTGCAGGGCCTTTATAGGTCGGGTTTTTTGCGATCCCGGGCCCCTGAACCGGGCCTTTCGCATGCTAGGCAATGCCCAAAAGACGGGGGTCCCAGCTGTAAAAAAATGTATTTTGTTTTACCCTATTTTATTCTTTCCAAATGCTGAAAATTCGCCCCCTTTGTTTTTTTAAAATTTATATTTTTCAGCTGTTAAAAATGTCTGATTTTTCTTTCAAATTATAAATAAAAAGTTTTAAACCCCCCAAATTTGTTAAATTTAAAAAATAACTACTTTTAATAGAGAATTTCAGTAATTTAAAAAAATCATGAAATATCATTTTTAAAAATTTATAATAAATGTTTTTTTTTGATTTTTAAAAAGACTGATTAAACTTTTACTGAACCCCTGAAAAAAATTTAATTTTTTTTTTTCCCTTTTAGAACTGTCCCCCAAAAATTTTTTAATTTGTATTTTAAATCTTAAAAAAAACCCGTTCAGAAATTAGTTTAAACCCTTTTCCTTTATATCCCGTAAAAAAAAAAGAAATAAAATTAAAATTTTATTTTACCCAATATTATTCCAATTTTTTAAAGCATAAATAAATAGCTAAAAAAGCTATATCGATAATTCTTTTATAACTTTTTAAAAACTAAAATTCAATTTTTCATGTTCATCGAGCATGATTTTGTCAACATTAATAAATGAGATTTTTTTTTTTTTTTGAATAATTTTTATGCAGGGTATAAATTTTTCCTGTTTATATACGGAAATTGGTGTGTTATTTTTTTATCCGAATTTAATGGAAAAAAAAAAATAAACTTGGGTCTAAAATTTACCTTTGAAAAAAAAAAAATTTATGCAAAAGAGTAAAAAAAGAAGTATCCCAAATTTGGGGGCCCCCCCCTAAATTTCTTTTCCCTTTACCAAAAATTGTAGACCCCCAAATTTTAGTAGATTTTTAATTTTTAAAGCCTCCCTTATTTAGCTTGACTTTGACTTAGACATTGACTCAAAAAGTTCGACAATAAAAGGAAGGGATTAAAAAAAAAAAATTTAAAACATCAGCCAAAAAAGCACTGTAATTTAAAGGGAATCATACACAAAAAATTTCGTAAGGGGGGCCCCAAAAAAATGTTTCCCTATGGTCTGTTTTTTTTTAGATCAGGCCTTTTGTTTTTCATGTGAAAAAAAAATTTTCAAATGAAACAAAAAAAAAAAAAATTTTAATTTTTATTATTTTTGGGGTAGTTGATGGAAGCTTTTAAGTTATTATAAAACGCGAAACTTTAACATTTTTTTTATGACCAAAAAAAAATAAGTGGGGTTTAATAATAGTGGGGGAAAAAAGCTTTTTAGTGTATTTGTTGCATGTGTATTTATGGTGCATGTATATACGGTAAAAAGGTACAATGTCAAAACCCTTTTTGTTTGAATAAAATTGTTTTTTTAAAACCCCTGCCAATCTAGCAGAAATAAAAAAAAGCATTTAAGAATTTAACTTTCAAAACATTTATTCAGAATATGACGACATATTAAGATATGTTTGTTCTTTTTAAATTAAATTTTTAACAATAAAAATATACAAGTTATAAACTAAATTTTAAATTGAAAATAAACAGTAACTTTTAAAAATTTTAAAAAAATTTAATTTTTTTATAGAATTAGTTAAAAAAAATGACTAAAAGAAATTTTTGTTGGAATTGGAAAAAATTTTCCGAAATTTACATGAAAAAAGATGGATATAAAATTTTTTATGCATAAAATATTTACACTGGTATTTTTTACTTTTAAAAACATTTTTTATTCCCGAGAAATTGAAATGCCCAATTGGCGAATTTTTCGTTATCCATAGTTCTGATTAATTTATGACCTATACCCTTTTTTAGTTTTCACAAAAAATATTATGTATTAGATTTTTCCAAGAAGTCCCTGTACATTGAGACCCCCCCCCCCCTCCCCCCAGATCTAAAAAAAAATGTATTACAAATACATTATAAACAAATTTTAAAAACACCCCTATATAATTCCATATTAGTACACTTTGACTCTAAAAATAAGGCTGCAAAATTTCATTTACCTGCTACTCTGGTACTGAATGCTTCCCCTAAAATAGCAATAAAAAACATTGATAAACAATATGTTCACTTTAGTCATAAAAGTATACATACCTAACTAATAAACAATTAAAAGAGTTTAATAGCCTGGCTGTTTATTAAAAATATTCAATTTTAATTTAAATAATGATAATTTATCAATCTTTTGAGTTTTGAGGAACCTTATTTTAAAAAAAAAAGCTCATTCGGTTCTAGGTTTTTTCGTATGTGCAGGAGCAAGTATTTAAGTTCTTTTTCATTGACACTACAGCCTGTTTCAGGACAAGGCCGTCTCCTCCATCTGACTCTGTCCATGCAATGGTGGTCCATTGATTTACTCCCAAGTATTTAAGTTGCTTTTAAAATTAAAGCAGCTACTAAGCAACCTAGCATTATTATTAGTAAAACTTCAAAAAAGGTAACACAAAACTCTATACCTGTCATTCAATGTTAAGAAAATACATTTAAATAAAATAACAATATAGTAATAAGTACCTTCTGATAAGGACACTTGTTTCTCTTCTATTTTGTAAGTGTTTTCACCATTTAACTCCATAAAAGATATTTGTTCTGTTAATTTTGAGCCTGGCACATTTGACTTGATTTTCGTTCCTTCCGTTGAAATAAGATTAAGAATGGAAGTTGTTGTTTCATTTGCACCGGGGACGGCTTCATTTTTAAGATCTTTTTCAACCTGATAAAAATGTGGGAAAATCATTTCATGGAATACAGAAATGGTTAAAGATAATGATAATATAATAGTAGATAGTCATTTAAAGTTAGAAATTATTGTTGATTGATGCAACTATATTTTGTAAATGGTTATGCAGTAAAGTTATGAAAAAATCTCTGTCACTCTCCCGTGACCAATTGACTTTCAAAAATGTGAATTCCAAGTCCAACTAACCATATGCGAAATGTACATGGCAAAAATAAAGGAATTTGTTTTATTAAAAACCGTAAATTTGGTTGCATATATCTTGTCAAAAATGTATTAATTAAAGAAATGCGGGCTATTACTGTGACTTTCTCTATAATCTCACTTTTTGAAATTGGTTCGAATATTTTTTTTAAAATATTAGTAATTGAAAATTAAAAATATATATTCGTACCAATTCCGAAAAGTGAGATTATAGAGACCTCTAAGTCAGCTACATTTATCATAAAAAAAACGTTAGTAAAAATACTCAATACAGCCCGAGAAATGTGGCTTAGAAAATAATTTTTTCCCACTGGATTAACACAATATGGAGACTTTGGTATAGAGACCCGTGCTCCTTTGGTCTCATTCGCCCTTAATGTGTGAAATTCGATTGGACTTGTGCAGTATAATAAAGAAGTTCAATCGACGGATACGTGTTGGTTAAAATGTTAAGCGCATGACAAGTCTGTCGAGTAGTTTTCTATCTGATTCATTGGCAAGCTACCCTATAAGGAAATGTTGCATGTGCGAGATTCTGAATTAAATATATATAATTCATAAATGTGCACTATTATTAAAAAAATATCTGAAGTTTGTTGTTACTATGCGATCGATCAGTCAAAAGTGGCGTGTGATGTCTAAAATCCCAGTTAAATTGTTTTATTACAAACCCAGAAGTTAGTTTACTTTTATTGGGTGACCCCTTTTTCGCTCATACAGACATTATTTAGCTTACCTTTCTCAAAACAACCGTTACAAAGTCTTTCTCAGATCCCTGGACAAGCGAAACTCGCTGATCTCTGCATTTTCCATGGACCTATTCCAGACGCTTTGGCCAGTTCTTGGAATTGAGGGTGGTTATCTAAAAGAATCCATTAAAGAAAAACTCGTTAAAGGAAAGACTTAATGTAAGAATCAGTTTGAAAAAAATAACATCGCAAGGTGTTTTATTTCATATTACAGATTATTTAAGATTTAATCAAATTAATACATTATTCTTCACGATATGATTAGTTTATTAATTTCACCAAATACCAAATATCACGATTTTTACATACTATGAACAGTTTATGCTTTAACGACTAAATATAGAATATTATATTTAGATTTCAAACGTTTTTTTACGCATAATTTACAATAAGTGTTTAAAAAAAGCAACGTATTCAAACGCAAATAAATGATTAAAAGATTTTAAAAAGGAAATAGTCGTTACGGGACTTAAACGAAGTCTCGTCTGCACAGGGTTGTAAAAAACCCGGGTTTTTTCATGAAAAACCCAACCCACTTGGGTTTTTTGGGTTTTTTCAGGGTTTTTTCGGGTTTTTTGGGGTTTTTTCAGGGTTTCTGGGTTTTTTCAGGGTTTTAGGTTTTTTTCAGGATTTTATTTTTATTTCATGTATTTTGGATATTTTTGTCTGGGTTTTGTAGTTTATTTAGAGAAGTTTTAATTATTTTTTTAAAAAAAAATTAAACTAACAGAACAAGCAATCTTCTAATTGAGGTTTTAGAAAATTGAGCAGAGGAACAGTTAAATGTATGATAAATGTATATCTTTAATTTATGTGTTATAAAGCACATAAAATGTACATTCCAGATAATAATCTCTTAAATCAAAATATAAATTGAGAAAAATATCCATTCATTGTTTCTGTTTCACCCTCAAAAGAAGACATCCCCTACCTTTGGAAAGTGGACCTTTCCAATTCCACTATTATCCTCACTCCCCTTTTTAAAACTAGTTTGACCAGTTTTCTACCTCTACTCTAAAGTAGTTGAACAAGAAGGAAGGTATTACAGTAGCTATTACTTTGAGTTGATTTGTTGAGAGCACATGTTTTTTATGTATTCTGCTAAGTGAGATTTTAAATTCCTCATTTTTTTAATATAAGTAATAGTTAATGAGCAAGGTATAAATTGACAATGCCCAGAACTCAAGGTTGTGGAAGGAAGCAGGCAATTGAGTGGACTATGGTTAATCAAACTGACAACAAATGCCAAGTTAAGTGTAAATTTTGCAATTGTGCAATTAGTGCAAAAGTCGAAAGAATTCGTAGTCACATGAAAAACTGTAAAAAACACGAAGCTAGTGAAGCCTCTACATTATGTTTATCTTCTTCATCTGATGGGGAGGATTTTTCTTCCCATAAAGAGACATGTGTTTCCAAAAAAAGAGAATTACCTATAGAACTATCACCATCAACATCGTTAATTCAACCCAAACGCCAAAGGACAATGGGAGAATTTACAATGAAAACAAGTAATTACCAGAAAGCAATTCTTGATCGAAAGGTATCAGAATTCTTTTATGCAAACAGTATTGCGTTCAATGTTGCTGATAGCGATTCATTTAAAGAATTGATACATGCATTACGTCCTGGTTACTTCCCTCCCAATAGACAAAAGTTAGCTGGTCCACTGTTGGATGCAGCTGATAAAGATGTTGATACGATATTGAAAGCTTCTTTGAAAGATGCCACCATAACTTTAATGTTAGATGGTTGGTCAAATACAAGTGCTGATTCCATTATTGCAGTAAGTATACATACTGGAACTGGTAAAAGTCAAGACACATATTTGTTAGAAGCGGTAGATTGCGGCTCTGAAAAGAAGACTGCAGAATTCTGTGCAGGAATAGCCGAAAGAGTGATCAAAGAAATTAAACAAGATTATGATAAAGATGTATTTGCCGTTTGCTGCGATAACGAAAATAAAATGAAAAAGTTCCGAGACATAATTGTTGAAAAATATCCTAGTATTCTTGCTTTTGGTTGTTCAGCTCACTACATGAATCTCCTTGCTCAGGAAATTACTCCGAAAAGTGTAATGAAGCATGTAATTGAAATTCAAAAATTCTTTAGAAATCACAATAGGCCACATGGGTGGCTGATTGAGAAAGGCGGGAGGAGGCCACAACTACCTAACGAAACACGGTGGAACTCACAAGAAGCCTGCCTTTCTTCTTTTGTTTACAACTACCAAAAATATGTAGAAATTTCGATCGAGCATAATGAAGAATTTGAGAAAAATATTTTGGTATGCTTGGACAACAAAGGATTGTACAGAGAGTGTTTGAACTTACAAGTGCAAGTAGCAATAGTTGCTAAAAAACTGGATACATTGCAAAACGATGCATGTACTCTTTCGGATACTGTAGAAATATGGCTTGACGTTTTAGATAGTAAAGAACTGTCATCATATAAAGATGCTATAAAACGTCGCTTAGAACAGGCCCTCACTCCTGTCCATTATTTGGCAAACATGACAAATCCTGCTACCAATGGCAAAAGATTAAATAAAGAACAAGAAGCTTTGGCAGAACTATGGCTCGAAAACTTCAATCCTGAGTTTGACGTCCCATTAAAAATGTATCAAATTCAAGATGAGTGTTATCCAAAATCAATGTTTTCAGAAAGTGCCATCAAATCATTTGAAGCCAAGAAATGGTGGAAAGTAATGGCTCATAAGGCAGAGAAAAATGATGTTTTAAATACTGACTTTTGTAAGTTTTTGGAATCTTTACATTCAGTAACATCCTCATCATCATCGATTGAGAGAATGTTCTCAACTTTTGGACTGGTGTGGTCAAAGCTGAGAAATAAGCTTGGATGTGAAAAGGCAAAAAAATTAGTCAAAGTGTATAGGTCCCTTAAATCAAAAGGAATTCAAAAAGATTGGTAAACCTAATCATTCTGTTGTTGTTAAAGAAACTGTTTTGCATTGATTATAATCAGGAATGTTGCAATTTAAAAAAGAATAATTTTAAAAAAAACTGATAATTGTATACAGAGATAATTCGGAATGTTGCAATTTAAATAAGAATAATTAAAATACTGATAATTTTGTATACTTATTATTTAAATTTATATAAATGATTATCTAGAAAAACCAAGTATTGTTTATGTATGTGTAAAATTATGTAACCCAGAATATAGTAACTGTAGAAATTTCAATTTGAATTTAAAAAAAAGTATTAATAATTGTATTTATTTGTTACATAATTAGTATACATTTAAATTTGTAAACATATTTTAAAAATTTAAGGTACAAAGCATATTAAAAAATGATATGAAATATATTTTTTGTTTGCATAAAAAATTTTAACTTTTTAAAATTTTCAATAAAGGGGATTTAAGTTCAACCCTTGAAAAAACCCACTTGGGTTTTTTCAAGGGTTTTTTCAAGTGGGTTTTTTTGAAAAAACCCACCCGGGTTTTTTCGGGTCGGGTAAAATCATAACAACCCTGCGTCTGCAGTGCATAATAACCGATGAATGAACTGTTACATAATTTAAAATGCTTCAATTCCGCTGACATTTTGCATTTTATAAAATAGTAAACAAGCAATATGGATCTAGTTAAATTATTAAGACGCAATTAAAATTGATTAAAAGTCTTTAAAATTTCATAAATAATCATTTTATAAAAACAAGTATGATAATGTATCAAAATAAGGTACCTGAAGGTTTGCATATAAGTCACTGCTAAATAAAGCAACTTGATACCCACTTTTGTCAAATTTTCCATGTAATACGAATCGACTAAAACAAAAAAAATAATTAAGTTTTAATACGACAAAAATATATGTATTTTGCATTTCTTAAATAATCTAATATCGAAGGAAAACATGAAAAATGTTTAAATATATTTAATATTTTTCAAATTATTTTTACTGAAATTTTTGTATTCGATATGGAAAACTAAAGGTTGGATAAAAATTATCTTTTGGCCAAAATCTTCTGAATTTCTCCCATTAACGGCGATAAGTATAAGAAAATTGGTTAAGCAAAAAAAATTAGCTTTCTATTTAAGTTTATCTTTCTAAATAAACAAAATATAAGACAAATATATAGCTTGTTAGGACAAATAAAGTTACAAGAAACATAATTTTTACAAACGTAAAATTAACGTTTTATCTGATAAGGAAAGTGTTAACGGTGTTCACGAAAGAGTCGTTAATGGGTTAATTACCTAGTAACTTGTGCATTCTCTTTTGGTAAAGAATCACATCGCACTAGAAATTTGATTATACACTTTAAATAAAACTAAATAAAGCTAACTTCGTTAACTTTGGTTAAGAGTTTCAAACCAAATCATTATCATTAATCATCCGATCAGCATTAGGACTTGAATTTTGATTATTATTTATACTGAAACTCGATCATATGTTATCATTCCAGTTTTTCGAATTTTTAGAGAACTTTGTATTTTACTTTTTAATGCTGTGAGCTGAGATGTTGGTTGACCATAACATTTGGCCATTCAGATCGATCATCCTCACTTCTTCTTGTGACCATACTATAACTCCATCCGTAGTTGGAAGAATTTTCGAATTTTCAAAAGTACCTGAAGGCCTAAATTAAAAATAAAATCTTTTGTTGATAAAACATAAAATAAAGTAATAAATATTCAGTGGAAAAATTTGTTATTACTATAAAGTGTTTCTATTAGGTGATATGCTGTTTACATTAATTAAGAAAATTAACTCACCTAGTATCTAAAATAATTATTTCACCGGTGCCATTCTTCTTCTTTAAGGTAGAGCACCAATTTTCTTGTGTTATTCTCAATAAACGGTCTAAAAATACAAATTACAAAATCAATACACATATAAATAAGGTATTGAAAACTTGTAAAAATAATAAACCTTCAAAATCGAAATGCAATAATAGTAATTAATAATTTATTTTTATCAGAACTTCAATAATAATTTAGTTTATGCTTTTTTGCATTTATATTTCAATTTTTTTTTCCGTTGTCAATGATTAAAATGTGTAAGAAATGCTTAAATGTTCAAAACTTTCGTTATACGTAAATTTTGCTTGTATCATTTAAGTATTTAAATTTTTTTTTGTTTGTTTGAAAGGTATGACATATCAGAAACTTATATTTATACTTTTTGTCTGTACGTCCGGATGAACGTCTGTCTTCCCGTCAGTCAGGCCTGTTAAACAACTTCCGCTCAGATACCTATTGTTTCTACTTTTTTACCAATAAAAATTTGAGTGAAACATAAAAATGGGCTATTTTAGTTCCTTTAGAATTAGTTATTATTTCCAATTAAATTACCGAAACTATTACAATGTTAAGAAAGTATGATTGAAGGAAAAGAATTTCATCTGACATTTGCCTCTATCGAGCTAAACAAGGCAACTATTAGAAAAAAAGGGGATGCGAAACTAGGTGCGTAGAATGCTTCTGGGGATTAGTGGATAGTTTGACGAAAACCATACAGGGTCTTATGGTCTATTTATAAACAAATTTAAGTCAGTCTAGAATTAACGTATCCGTTACTCACGTATTTTTAGCCTACTCTTCTTTTTTTTAATTCGAAAGAATTTTTTTTTAAATAAAAACACACGTATTGACATGCGTTCGATGTCCGTCTGTCTGTCTGTCCGTCCGTATCCCCTTTCCAAAATCGGTTCTATCCATCGGATCTTAAAAATTCTTTTTTATTAGAAATCTATGACCTCAGAGACACATCTTTCATACTTTTTGTCGGCCTGTCTGTAAATCTACCATCTATCGGCTAATTTCCCATTGAATTAGCATTGAAATTCAATTTTGAGTCATTTAAATCACTGTTGCCAAATCAACAATGGCATGAGAAACTTTATTTATTTAAAAATATTTGAAGCAAAATAATTTTTTTTATGAATCAGTTTGGAATGACGTCATAAAATGTAGCACAATGTGATTCATTGTTCATTAATTGTTTACCAAGAAAGCGGCATGGCATATTTTTGCATACAATTATGCTTAGTTTTAATTTATTTTTTTAATGCAGTTTGGAGTAGTTTCATTAATTTTGTTATTACTAAATATTTAATTATTCTTCAAACTACAAATAAATCGAGCAGACGATAAATAATATTAAGTTAATTTGCAAAAGAATGTTAAGGAAAATAGTTGATTTTGGCTATTAGAAGTTTAAATTATAGCTACATGCTGTGTAGATAATTTTTTTCTAATGTGTATAAATCTAGTGTAGAAACGGTTGTTGATTATATTTACTGTTAGGAACATAGTTGTTTCCCTATTAGAATAGTATAGTATTACCCAGTAAGTATTTAAGTAACAAGAAAGTAGGCTATTTTAGTTCTTTAAGAACTTCTTGTTTATTTTAATTTAACGTATCCGTCACTCACCTTTACCTCCGCTCTTGCACGTCGCCACAATATCCGTCCCATTTTCCGTCGTCCACGGGACCATCCCGTCCAACCTGTCGTCGCATAGATCTGTCGGCAGGTTGTCGTGCGACACCGAGAACCCCTTGAAGAGCACCTTCAACAGGACGGGCGAGGTTGAGAGGACAACCTCAGACACCCCGTCCATGTTGCAATCCGGTAAAATGATGGGCAGGGACGGATGGACGGTCTTGTTCACGCCGCCCTGTATCACATTCTTGTTTGTGGGGTTCCAGCTGAGCAGCTCCTCGCCTGAGTGGGGAAAAGAGTTGGTTTATGTTTTTGAGTCATGCAATGTAAATCTTTTTTGGTTATGGTACACTGTTAAAACTGAAGGTGCGTGACACTTGGCACCCTCATTGATTAATGACAGTGTCCTATCAGCGGCAGGGGTATAGAATGGCACCCCTAGGCGATTCACAAGCACAAGTTTCATCGACCCAAGGCGAATCAAAACCTTGAGGTGCCTATAAAACCTTTGAGGTGGTATAGGACCGCCTTTTCACCCGGGGCTGAAAAATGTCCCCCTTTCGTCACCTTCAGTATTAACAGTGTATATTAGATGTTACCTCATCCTCTCGATCGCTTTCTTCTATAGTTGTAGTTGCTCCGGCATTACAGACATTCATTGCTGAACTTACTGCCTTAAAAGGCATCAGACGCAGCGAATGTGTTATTTATTTATTTATTTATTTATTTATTTATTTATATAAACAGCTACCATACAGTTAAAAATAAACCAGTTACATGGCAGGAGAAACATACACAAGTAAAAATAGATATACAACTGACAGTTTAAAAAGCCAGTAAATGGCATGAAATAAGACTCACTATATATACAAGAGAAAAAAAGAAAAACACCACCACAAATAAACAAATAAACCATTATTTTAGTTATATAAGGAAATTATATTTGATTTAAATGTCCTGAAGTTATCACAGAAGATGTCATCATTGAAAGGTAAGCTATTTAACAGTTGAATAAATTGATTTATGGGTTGATTTTTTATATAATTTGTCGAACAAAAAGGTTCTTTAAATACAGTTTTATTACGAGTTTTATAAATTGGTACATATAATTTTAAATCTTCAAGGATATACGGGCAGTCAATTCTGTTTTGCAGCAAATTATAAAAAAATTTAAAAATAGACAGTACTCTCCTGCATTCCAAGGAATTCATTTTATGTTCCATTCTCATCAAGTTATAGGGAGGGTGGTGGAAATGTCTATTATTCTTAAAATTTATGTACCGGAAAAATTTGTTTTGTATCCCCTCAATATTACCTACAGAGTAGCTGTTTGAGGGATTCCATATAGCACAACCATATTCCAGTAAGGGTCTAATAACAGTATTGAAAAGACAAATAATTACAGATACATCAGTGAAATTATTGGTTGTTCTCTTAAGGATTCCTAGGTTTTTGTTGGCCTTTGTTGAGATTTCTGTAATGTGCATATTAAAACTAAAATTGGTTTCATAAGTTATTCCAAGGTCCCTTATGTTTATTTTACGGCTAAGTAGGTTATTATTGATGCTATAATTATTAATTAATGGATTCGTTTTTCTAGTAAAAGTTAGGACAAAACACTTATCAATATTTAAAAAAAGCTTATTTTTGTTACACCAATCCTGCAAATTATAAAGTTCAGTTTGTAAAATTTCACAATCCATGTATGTATAAATGCATCTATAAATTTTAAGATCATCGGCAAATAATAAACAGGAGTTGAAGATATACGATAAATCATTAATAAACAATAGAAAAAGACGAGGTCCCAACACGGACCCTTGAGGAACTCCAGAAGTATTGTAAAAACAATCAGAAAAAGCAGATTTAAATTTCACATATAAAGGTCGACCAACTACATAAGTATACATCCACATGATTAACTCATGACTAAAACCAATCGCAAGTAATTTAGAGAAAAGAACATCAAAGTCCACGGTGTCAAAGGCTTTAGCAAAATCAGTATATATAATATCCAGTTGTTTATTTAACTTTAAGGCATTAGAAATATCTTTATTTAAACAGATTAAATTGGTGGTTGTAGAGCGTTTTTTCATAAAACCATGTTGATAAGGGGAAATTATTTGCGAAGTCTGATTCGATATTTTTTCACAAATAATGGATTCAAAAATTTTAGCAAAGCTTGAGATTATAGCTATTGGTCTATAGTTTTTGATATCAGATTTATTGCCTTTTTTAAAAACAGGTACAATTTTAGTTGTTTTCCAGATGTCAGGAAAAACCATAGTTTTCAAAGAGAGATTGAAAAGTATGAGTAATGGATATATAAGGTTATCTTTATTTGCCTTAATAATGTATGGGGGAATTAAATCCAGACCAGGAGAACTGGAACCCTTCAGTTGTCTGACGGCTCTTTCAATATCATCAAGAGTTATGTGATCGATTCTAACCATGTCAATTGTGTTCAAATTTATATCAGTTACATTATCCTGTGCAGTATTTTCCGATCTTTTTGTATAAATGCTTGCAAAGTGACCCTTGAAAGCCTCGGCAACTTCCCTATCACTCGTCAATTCAACACCATTACAAAACATTACATTATTTTCATTAACACGATTTTTGTTACGAAAATATGACCAGAAGGATTTAGGATTTGATTTTAAAGATTTTTCTACAGAATCAATATGACTTTTTCGGGCACGACCAATATCAGATTTAATTTTTTTCCTAATATGTTTGTATAATTCAAGGTCATTTAAGTTATTGTGTTTCCTATACTTTTTAAGATAAATATTTTTTTGCTTAATATTGTTTATGATTTCCCCTGTGAACCAAGTGGGATATTTCTTTTTAACAGCCTTAGATTTTGGAATACATTCATCCAATATTTCAAACAACACAGAATAAAAACTTTCCAATGCAATATTAATAGAATCATAGTTGTTTAAAAAATTCCAATCAACAAGGGTCAATAGTGTGCATAGCAAGTCAAAATTAGCCCTTTTAAAATTGTAGGTGTGTATCATAGGATCTAATGATTCATGTTTACATTTTGATATTCTAGCGATTTTATTGAAATTTATTTGCAACGCAGGATGATACCTATCCTCAGGAGTTATTGGGGAAAGAGGTTGAATGATTGAAGCATCAAAATAAGTAAGTTTAATCAGGACTAGATCCAGAATTCTGTTTAAAAAATTTACAATATTATTGCATTGAATTAACTCATGCAATTGAAGAAAACAAATAAATTCGTGCGTAAGTAAGGTATTTCCAGCAGGTTTATGATCGGACCAATTAATAAAGGGAAGATTAAAATCGCCAACAATAACAAGGTTATTAATATTAGAAAAGTATTAATCTACAACATCATAGAATTCATGAAGTATACTATTACTTGCAGAAGGAGGAATATAAATACAACAAACACAAACAGATATATAATTATCAATACAAATTTTCACCCATACCGCTTCACCTGAAAAATCAATGTGAGACACCAACCTAGCTTTCAAATGTTTCTTTGCCGCTATTAACACACCACCACCAAGACTCAATCCAGTAAGCTGATAATCGCGATCTTTACGGAAGATCTCATATCGGCTGTCGAATAGATCAGAATTTAAGAAATCATCATTTAGCCAAGTTTCTGTCAAGCATATTAAGTCATAGTCTTCAGCACTAGAAACTTCAAATATATCACTAAATTTTCCTCGCATTCCGCGAACATTTTGGTAATACAAAGTTATTGGTGCAAATCCAGCTCTCGAGCCACGAACATTCTGATCGCCTGATTGTCAATCTAGAGGACTGGTGGAAGACTGCAAGGGCTTGTCAGCCTTCAGATCATCAGAAATGTCGGCCGACACCTCCAAACAGATTTTTTCATCCTTTAGTCTGCCAAAAAATTCCGAGACAATGCAGCCCTCAGGCCACACTGTTGGATCAAGAAGCTTAGTAATGTCATCTTCAAATACTTCAATATGGAACGAAGAATAAGTTTGATATTTGGTAATAAGTTTACGACATAAAACATACTCCAATTCGAGACTATCAAGAGATTCACTTACTTCTTTACCGGTGGTACTAGGACTAAGCCTTGACACGAAGACGGCTTTCTTTCTGGGAAATCTCTTGACAATTTTCAAGTTGGAATTCCTTAACGAACCACTAATAAGTGCTCTGGGTTTATTAGTCTTTTTACCTTCCTCAACGACTCGCGGTTCCAGATGGGTTTCAGGTCGAGGTGCGGAATTCTTGATCACAGAGGCATAGTCCAAATTAGCCTTTTTCTTCAGGTTAGCATCCAAACTATCGGGAATAACGTGCCCGGCCGACTCGATAGCCTCCACTCTCTTTGTAATATTCAACTCGAAAGATGTAAACCTCGACTCAAGACCTTTAAACAGTCCCATCAGATCGGCCGCAGATACAGAATCATCGGGCATACGTGTCTCACAGCCATGATAATTCGGATAATTTTTTTCAAGTAAAGTCTTCAACTCACTCACAGCAGTCTTTGCATCCTCGCGAATACTCCTATCCATATTACATTTGGACTCCAAAGCAGTATCAACTCTAACCAAACATGCCTCAAGAGCTTGCAAAAAACACGACCACGCCATCCGCCGCCATCTTGGAAAGTTGAGGGAGGAGTTGAATCAGGGGTGGGGACTCTTTTTGCATAGGGCTTGTTGAAGATTACGGCTATAAAATGATACTTACCCAAACAACTATTTGTTACATTTCCTTTCAAAGAACTAGTGCAAAGTATCAATTTGATTTTGATTTAAATAGTATTAGAATCAGTGTTGGAAATCGCTGAGTCAGTCCTGCTGCCTTCGAAGAATTTGTTGTGTCTTTCTGATCGTGGGAGCAGCGGCCGTGTGAAAAAGAGAAGCAGAGCGACTTCCGACGTGGAATCGAATGGTTGCTAAGAGAGGGTCTTGCATGGTGCCAGTACCGTAGGCGCATCATGGGACATTTTTTAAGAGAGACTGTACTAAAGCTGTACTAACGTGTGGCCAGTAAAAGTAGGCGCTGCACGCGTAGATATTTTTGTATCAATATTTTATGTAAATATGTTAAATAGTCATCATTAAA
>JAFNEN010002237.1:0-18221 GCA_019343175.1 Oedothorax gibbosus
TTTACAATTATGGTTATTTTGAATTTTATCAGGAAAAGCGCGATGCAAAAAAGTTCTATTGCGGAAGGATTTTTGTGATATGAGGATGTGCATGTGTGATCTGATGATGGGGTTTGTATTTTTTTTTTTGAATTTTAAAGCAATAAAGTAACAGGTTTTTATTCTTTATAATGAAAAAGGAAAAAGGCAAAGTTTATTACCCATGCAAATCAAATGACACATATACTTGGATCGATTGATATTCTTTTAGTCCGTGCGAAGAATGGGTATTTATTTGCTATTCCAAATATATATTTATAACTAATACTACAGACAGAATTCTGCATGATTCATACACTTTTAATTTTTACAGTTTCATCATACAAATTTTTATTTTACTCAAAAGCTGTCCGAACACCCATAAAATAGTTATGCAGATTGTCATTAAAGAGATTTGCATATCTAAAATTATACCTGATACTAAAATGCCCCATTCAGATAAGATACATCATTTTTTTTTCCAATTAATTTGTACTGGGTATATTTCATTTTTTTAAAAATATGTGATGACATTTCCTTTAGAAATTTTTTAGTATCTAAATATCTTTACTCACCCTCAATAGCAACATTCCTAACTTGCAATTGTGTACGTTTTTCAAGTACACGTTTCTGAGGCTCCTTTATACTCAGGTATTTTAGATACAAAGTAGGTATATTAATGCCACATAAACTTGTAAATTCAGGGAATTTATTGTGTACTGTTTGAAAGTAATTTCTTTCTGAACCTTTTCTTCCTTGTCTACCCTAAAATTGCCAAAAAATTTTTGTTATTTAAAATGTAAAAGTTTAGTTTAGTTTGAATTAATCGTCGCACTAGAGCTAAACCGAGGGCTATTGGCGACGGGCGTCGTATTTTAGAAACCACAGTCAAGTGACGAGCCGAGGACCCGAGTAGGCAACCCAACGCAACCGTTAAGGGCGACATCGTACACAGCGTCGGGACTTTGGAACATATTTAACGTGCACTCCCTCTACACGGGGTATTATTTGTCAGACATTTTTGGCTGCACGGGCCGTTTATAGGTCTGCAGTTATTTTGGCGATGCCCGGACCCGAACCTGGGACCTTTTCGCATGCTAGGCGAAAGCCTAACCGACTGGGCTCCCTAGCCCCCATTAAAAGTAAACAAGTAGGTTTGTAACAGAATCTGTCACTTAACTCGCTTCCACATATTTGTGTTTAACAGGAAAAAACGCGCCAAACGCAACATTAATTCTATATTTAACATTTACAAGCTAAATTTGGCTAGTTTCATTTATTTTATTTCGAAAATTCAATAATTATTACTTATCGTTTGCAAAAATTAATTTATATTTTAAAGAATAAATATGTCATATTCCTCGCTTTTAAATAGAATGAAAACATTTCCTATCAACATACAAGGATTCCGTAGTGAAATATATTTGACGTCATTTCAAACTGATCGATGTCGCAAAAATAAATTTATTTTAATTTATTGTCTAAAAGAATTAAAGTTTCTCGAGCGATTGTTGCGAATGGCAAATGTGATTTAATTCTAATAAAAACAGGGCCTTTAGCTATTTGTAATTCAAAGTTTTAAACGCCAAAATTAACTATTTTCATTAATCTTCTTTCTCAGATTTAATAATTAGACTTTATCGTTTGCTAAATTTGTTCGAAGAATAATGATGTAATCTTTTTTAATAAATTTTTGTCGCCACAATTTCCCATTTACATTTCTTTCGAAAATTCACTTATTTATAGTTTGTTAAATTAATTTACAGTTCAAAAAATTTATAATTTGTACAATTGATGCTTTAAAAATAAAAGCGAAACTTAGCATATTTTTTTATGCCAAGTTAGAATTCTCTATGCATCTTTTACATACATATATATAGAACCATTAAAAGAACTCTATTGTGATAATACAACAATCCAAACCGAATTATATCACATAAATAAATATTTTTTCAAAAGTGTATTTTTATTTTAACAAAAGTTTCTCGTACGTTTAACGAAATGGCAACAGTAAAAATATTGAATAAAAATGGAATTTGCATGTTATTTCAATGTAGATTAAATTTTAGTTATTTAAATTTTAAATAAGCTTCTAGTTTAAATTTTTAATGAAATTCGGCATGTAGTCTAATCTGATTTTTTGCTTCAAAATGGCGTATCCCACTTGTCTGTGGGACTTGTTTATGACAACAGTGAAAATATGAATAAAAATAGAATTTGCATGTTATTTCAATGTAGATAAAAAATTTTTAGTTATTTAAATTTTAAATAAATTTCTAATTTAAATTTTTTAATGAAATTTGGAATGTAGCCTAATCTGATTTTTTGCTTTAAAATGACGTATCTCACTTGTCTGTGGGACTTGTGGTTCTTTCTGTGAAAGTGGGTGACAGACGGACAGACAGACGGACTGAACGATTATAAAACCTTCCACTTTTTACGTTATAAACGTAGTGTGGAAGCTAAAACAACAGTTACTGTTATTTTGTAATTACGTATAGCACATGATGAAATTGAATATTAACTGCTACCCTTAAAAATTTTTTATAAAAAAAAGGTTTAACATTTACAACACCAGAGTAAAATAGGAACAATCTGATATTTTTTATTGGTTTTGGGAAGTAAAAAGGAATTAATAGTTCCTAGATCATTCTAGAGCTAGATGGAAATATACCAGGTTCTGAGTTAGGCTCCCAATCTGCCTTGGCTTAAGGATTTTTGCTTTGTTTTTTTAGTTCCCATGCCTGGTAATTTTTAGAGCCGTGACCATGTGACTTCGATAACACCTGAGCAGGCACCCAACGTAAACTTTTAAGGGTAAAATCGTACATCATGTCGGGACTTTGTAGACATATTTTATGTTCTACATGTCATAGCTATGAAGTGCAAATGGATATAAGGGAAGCTTATGCACGAACCTAAGATAACTCAGAGTAATGAGGCAAGTGGTTAATGATAACTGAAGAGTACAGGGGAAGAACACCGCTTGATTTATTAGGAGTAGTCCCATAATTGTGTCTGCTTGGCGGATATTGGCGGCAGGAAACCGGTTTCTCTCTTTCTTCTTCGATTGGTCCAAGCGTCGGAATCGTGCATTGCGTGATCTCGGTAGGTAGAAAAGTCGTGGTTTAGAACTTTTCAATTAATTTGCGAATCTTAAAAATTCTCTTAATTGTTTTAGAAAAATTCGTGATTTTCAATCAATCGTATTTTATTTTTAAAGCTTAATATGATGATGAACACAGTCTTTTGAATAAAATGCGGAACTGAATTTCAGGTTTGCAGTTAGAGAAGATGCACAAGAAAGTGAGAAACTGGTTTCCTTACACCAGTTTAGGCGATTACTCGCTATCATCGCCAAATATGCCCAATGAGGAAAGTTTTCTACGAAATTAAGCGGTTTTCCTCTGTACTCTGCAACTCTATATGGCAAATTGTATGAAAAATACAAAAAGGTTTTGTTAAAACTTCGTCAACAGCATAGCTTTTATTTAAACATCATAGTTCAAATAACAATGTTATACAAGAACATTAATTCGCTAGTGCATAGGATGCTCTTTTGTTCCAACCAACTTAAATATTAGTAGTTATACCAACTTAAATATACAGCTTATTGATTCATATTTCTAAGAAATTTTCTATGCAAACCTAGCTCACCAATTTAAGAAAAGGCTATAAAAACACTACATATATGCTGCAGATGAAGTTTTAACCAAACCTAGTTGTTAGGGAGGTTATTTGAAGAAAAAAAATTGACACCCCACAATTAAGATTTAAATAGATTAAAAAATAAATATTCAGATTCACGTGCCGGTTCACCGTTGTGAGTCGGAGTCGAAAAAAAATAAAACCTACAATGTTTCCGAACTTCAGATTTCAGGTTTTATTGACAAAAAAAACAATGGAAGTTGCTAAAATTGGCAAAATTCGCAGTTTGGCGATTTCGCCAAATTTTCATTGTCAAGGGTTGCCGTAAAACTGAATTTGACGGGGTTACCAGATTGCCGACAAAATTGCCGGGCATCAATGTATACTTCAGCCCTTTATTTTCAGTAAAAAACAAACAAAATCTGGTGTCAGCCCCAAAAGTATTCTTTAAAAAAATTATCTTGAAATATATAAATAATGTTAATCCAAAATTAATTATTAAAGCTTTGAAAATGAACTTTAAAAAAGTGCCCGGATGTACAGAATATATAAATGATAATTTACCTTCAATGTGGTCTGAATTACAGCATCATTTCGAATCATTTCAATGTCTATTCCATTTACAGAATTACCAAATTGTAAATAGGACGCATTTATGATATCAAAGTGAAATTTTCCATTTAAAACATCCGAGTCCAATAAAGTAGCTAGTTTTGAAAAATCTTCTTGGGTCATATTGTTTAGTGCATTCTTCACAAACAAATTTCCGATGATATTTAATTCAAAAAATTGTTTCTTTGCTCGAGTTTCCAGAGGTCCACTTCCGTTAGAAATATCCTAAAAATTGTGAAATCAAATTTCATTAACACAATGAATATCATTAAAAAAATTCATTAAAATCTCTCAACCCTAAACATCAAATCAAAAATAGTAGTAGTTTCATTAACTCAAGTTTTTATCGAAAAAAAAAAAGGTTTTGAATTTTTTTAAATAATTAGATTACTTTAAATATAAGCTCAATGTTTTCCAAAAAAATAATGTAAACCAGGCACAAAATTGTACTGATACTGAAATGACAAAAGCAGTTTAGTGACATTATAAATAGATAAAACTAAACTTGCTGAGAATTTAAAGTTAAAAAACCATTTTGAACATGGGCTTCATTAAGCAAACATTTTATGTAAAAAAAAATTATTTAATCAATTTTTATAATGCAAATCACACAAAAAATTAAATTAAAATAACTAACTTACATTAAAGATTGAGCTACAAATGCTGCTTAGTATAATTTGTTATTTTAACAAAAAATCATTACCGCTAAATTGCATCCATTGATATTTCCATTGATGTAGACATTTTGTGCATTGACAGTTGACGAATTAAATTCTTCTAAAAATGAGTCCTTATCAGTTCTGACCAAATCATCAAATTCCAACCCATCAATACTTGTATGTGAAGAAACCTGAACTGAAACAATGTAGATATTTAAATAGTCGCATACCATAACACTATGAAAATAGTATTAACACATTGTTTATTTTAAATAGAAACTAGTATTGTATAACATCACACGACCAGGGCCGGATATAAAGATTTTCCGCCTGTAGGCTACGATTGATTTGCCGCCCGTCACAATATTCTCCCCCTTCAGGGAAACGTAGCTGGTTAGCTGCAAAATAGGGTGGTATGTGCTGTTTAAAACAGATACACATATTAGAATAATCTATGTACCTTTACACGCTAAATCGAAAGCGAAATAGGCGATTTTTTTTTAAAAACTGTTTTTCTTTCAACTTCGAAATCCGGGAGGAAGGGTGCAATTGCCTTCGCAGCTACTATGTTTGCTACGACATATTAGTATTATATTGTCACGAAGATTGGAATGAATACACGGTTTGAAGTAATAATCTAATTTATTCAGTAGACAACAGAATGCAGAACTGCCCACTAACTGGTGGGACCTAGGTTTTATAGTTACATAGAATATTCCAGAATAATCGAAATAGAATATTAAAGAAAGTTCTAGAACCATCTCGATTCCAGGCAAATAATAAGTAATATTTTTAGTTTAAGATTTCCCTATATTACACGAACTGGTTGGGAATCGAACCCGGCCGCCCGCGTGCTAGGTGATCATCCTACCACTAGACTATCGAGGCATGATGGCAGATTTCATTTATGCAGCAATATATACATTTACAGTTTACGTATTAATGCAAATTATTTAATTTCTTTCTTAAAATTATTTGTATCTTTATAATAATATTTTTATTGCGAATGCTGCTTTAATTGGTCGTAAAATTTACCGCCCCAAAAAATTCGCCGCTCTAGGCTACAGCCTAGCCTATTTACAAATTCGGCCCTGCACACGACTTTCAATTACCTCTAAATAAGATATTTGATATATTAGAATTAGGTTAAAAATTGTACAAGAAGATTTTAGTTTTTCAGCAATACCTTTAAAACCTAATAATAGAAGTCTACGGATAAACCCAAAATGTCGGTCAATATGGGGTCTTCCACCGCAATCACCAACTAAAACCTTTAACTCAAATTAACATTCTTGATTCAACATTTTTTCAATTTGATGCACATTTGGAATTCTAGATCGGCCACTGGTTTAGGCTATAGCTTGGTTTCAGATAGACAGAAAAACAGTCAATGTGACAAATGGACCAACGTTGAAAAATCACTTTTTCATAATCGGTACCCTCCAAAAACGTATAGAGAACACAAAATCTCCATTTCGGATTTTCGACCCACTCGCAATACTTTCATTTACCTTACATTTCATATTTGGTAATTGATAGTAAAACACATTTTGGATGCGAATTATGCTTTTTAGACATAGTTGGGTAAGGACAATAGCAAATTCGGGTTATAATGACAGCAATATAATCAGTTTAACATTAAAAAAAACTCCTTGGCGCAACAGTCCATTACTGGGCCAAGGCCTGCCATGCCCATTTCAGCTTTCATGACCTAGGGCTCTGGGGGTGCTAGGCATATGTCCCGGTTAGGTGGTCAGCCTCACGCGGAAGCCCCAGTGTTTAGTTCTCAAGCATGCTTGGTACCCATTTTATCGACCCACTCAAGGGATGAAAGGATGGGTCAACCTCGCCCAATCCGGGATTCGATCCCCGGACCTGTGGTGATGTGAAGCACTACCACTAAGCCACTGGGTTTAACATTACCCTATTTCACAGAATGAAATTTAATGATAATAAAATATCCAATTAATTAGCATTCATTAGAGTTACATGCATTTTTCCTACAGTCTCTTAAACTTAACAAAGATAATAGAAGAAAAACTTAGCAGTCATGCAATGCTCAGATTTAAGGAACATGATAAGCAAAATAAAAGAACAGAAATTAAGATATTCAGCATTTAACTAATTTTTATATTATTGTATCATAAAAGTTAACTTTATTGTATCATGTCTAACATCTTTTAAATTATCAATTAAAACAAACTGTCAATGATACTGGTACATTCTTTAAAGTACACTTACATAAAAGTTATTAGGCAATTTAGTAAATTCATAATTCCTTGGTGTAAACAAAGCAATTTTTTTTTCTCGTTCAGAGCCTTGTGACAAAAAAAAACTGACAAAAATCATAACTTAAAATTTAAATAGTATAAAATTTGAGATAACTAAATTAAGTTTGATGAAATTGTAAAAAATAAGATTACTATATTGTATATAGAGTGTGTAAAAAAAATAGTTAAAAACTGGTATAACTTACTTTTCGAAAACTTCAAATTTGAAAAAAATTGTACTGGTTTGTAAACAGTGTTATTTTTCCTTCCTTTATAGAATGCAAATTCATTTAAATCAAACAGATTGACCAAATTAATTTCTTCAGCAATTTCAATATTATCAGCTTTAACAAACCTGTAGTATAAAGAAAAATCTTGATTTTAGAATCGACAAAACTTTTAACTGCTGTAAAATAGAAAATACATAATTATAAGTTTAAATATATAAAAAGGAAACATGTAAAATGATTTTATTTTATAAAAGCTTCAATTAAGCATAAACCTATATATATAAACTCTCTAAACTGTTATCAACTAGAATTAGTTTTTTTTAACTAGTTTCTAGAACTGGGCTGGAAAGACCTGTTACTGGTTAGCTTTTTATAATAAGGTAGGAGTCCACCAATGCTATAAGTTCTGGCATCACCTACGTGAAATGTTTGGAATTGGAACATTCAAATTTTTGTATCTTTCTAAAAGCTGTACTAACGGGGCATACAAAAATTAACATTTTTTTAAGTAACTTAATTAACTGCTAAATCGAGTAAAATAGAAGTATTATAACACGAATAATTAGTTTGAAGAAAAGGATATGTAAAATGACAAGAACAAAATAATCTATTTCAGATAAAAAGCATACTTCATGCTTTAATATCTGTTGATAACAGTTAAAGCAAATGTTAATTTAAAAACAATGAGATAAATATAAAATTAGTTCTGCATAAACTAAATATAATTTTTATAAAACACTAACCCTTGAAATTCTTTTTTAGAAATGTTACTTTGG
Source organism: Oedothorax gibbosus (assembly GCA_019343175.1). NCBI lineage: Eukaryota > Metazoa > Arthropoda > Arachnida > Araneae > Linyphiidae > Oedothorax > Oedothorax gibbosus. Next base: position 8,214 of record JAFNEN010002237.1, read on the forward strand.
GCTCTATCTTTAACTACAATATTTCTCGCATCTAAGGTATTCAACAAGTTTTGTGCAAATAACCTATTCGTCTGTAGTTCATCAATGAATGTCTTCTGGGATGAAATGTTCTGATAAGAATTCAATGTTACTATTGAATTAAACATTTCTGGAACAGTTCTTTCATTAAGAAAGCCATGCACTTTTAAATCCTCACCTATAAATATATATATTATAGGTGTTAAAACAAGCAAAATATGAAAAATATATGTCAAGAATGTATTGCAAAACACGGAAAAGTGACCTATCGGACAAATATGACTTTAGTTATAAATGTTTAATATTCAAAATTTAAATAACTATCGATCAGAACAAATATGAAAACATTTAGTAGAATAGTCAGAATACAGTAAGCGAATCTCTTTTTCTGTAATGAAATTCAAAGGGAAAAAAATAAACTTCAGACGATTTTTCTGAAAAACTAGCATTTTACGAATGGGTCACTGTTCCACGCACAGTACGATATGCTTCCCTTAAAAAGTTACAAATGTAAATGCTAAAAAAAATCATTTTGATTCATCACAAAAGTTATAGAGACCAAGCTTACAAGCATGCGGAGGTGCCCTTCTCCATTTCCTTAGCAATTAAAAGATTCAGTTTTGAATGCTTGTGTTTTAATAAATTTATGCAGCTCAACATAATTTATTTTTAATAATCCGAGGTACATTGTTAATTTGTGTCAAAAATAATGCAATGATTAAAACGCTTAGCAATCGGGAATGAATATTTGTAGGGTCGAGTTGAAATAATGTTGCACTAGAGCTACACAAGGGCTATTGGGGACAGGTGCCATTATTTAGGACTAAAGTCAAGTGACAAGCCAACATCTGAGTAGGCACCAAAGGCAATTTTTAAGAGCAACATCACATGCAGCATCAGGACTTTGTAGCATATTTAAAGTACACCCCTCTACATGGGGTATTATTTGTTGGAGTGTTTGGTTGTGGTTATAGGTTGGTAGTATTTTCAGCAATGCCCGAACCTGGCACCTTTCGCATTCAAGGCAAGCGCATACCTACTGGGTTCCGTCAATAGTCGTCAATTTTTTCAGGAGAAATTATCAGGAGATGATACATAAATTTCAGGAGTTATAAGGGCCCTTGAAAATAAAAATGAAATTCAGGAGTTTTTCAGGAATTTCAGGAGGCGTACGAACCCTGAATTATGAAACGCTGCTAACAGTTATTTTAAGCAAGGTTGTACATGGGCAAACACATTATTTAACATGATAACTATGCATTTACTTATGAAATAGCTTTACACACATAGATTAGCAGATAGTAAATAAAGTAGTGATGAATTTACCCATTAGGAAATCAAAATATTTATTTCCAATTCTTTTATTTGGAATGCGAGCAGCTTTAGATACATATTCTGAAAAACTTTTGTCGTTAAATGTTGAAAGCTTTAATACACTGGCACTTAGTTCATTTACATAAACTTCATCAAATCTTTTTGGACCTGAAAATTATAAAAAAAAACTGAAGGAAAATATGTTTAAAACAAAGATATGCAATTACAAATTTCCTTGGATTTCTAGGCTAAATTAAGAAAGACTAATTATTATAATGAAATTCCAAGGTATAATTTCTGCTTTTAAAAAATAGAATATTTAGATATAAGGATTAACTTATTAGTTTTACAAATTGAAAAAGTTACATAAATTTTTTCCAACAAAAATTCCCATTAATTGCTATAAAAAAATGTAGATCATGAGTCCCATTTAGATTGGCAACACTTCCAGCAGCATTGTTTTCATTCTTGGTCCTTCTGGAATTACATGTTTTCCTACTCATTAGTTAAAATTTAATCGAATTAAAACCAATAGTTTTATAAATAGCAAGATAAAAAACAAGTTTCATGCAAAGAGCTGTAAAATAGAACACAGCCAAAGAGAAAACTGAGCATTTACAGTAAAACCGAAGCAATTAAAGAAATCGCGGAAATGCAAGAATGAAAACTGGAAAAAGTTACGCCATCTGAAACAAGCCGATTATAACCCAGGTACCACAACAATGTTGGCCGACATTCTACCGACATCGGCCAACATTGCGAAAGTCGAGGAATGTTGAACGTTGTAATCGCGACATCTGTCGACATTCACAGGCATTGGGAATTTTTTTAAATTAGTATGACTTTAAATTCATTTTATTTTGATGTTGGAAGAATGAAACAATAATGTTAATAATAATGCAGATAAGTTTTAGTCATTATTTAAAAAAATAATAATTTTTGAAAATATTCGAATATTGTGGGGACATCTGGCGACATTGTGGATACAACGTCGACGAAACAACATTGGCCAACATTGATCGATGTTTACTAGGTACTCGATTCACGTGAGTGTTAAGCCTACTATTCAAAACGCGGAAATAGGACTTCTTCGAGTGCTTTAGGGATGTGAGGTTTTTTAAAAAAGAGTTTTAGGTTTATCGGTGGCGCTGAGATCAAATAAAAAACGTTAGCTTTATGGTTTGTTTACATCAGGGAGGAGAGTATGATCAAGACTGTATTCTTTTAAGTTTTCGATTATTTTAGTCGTTTAAATCTATAGTAATACGCCAGCTTTAATGAAAAAAAATCAAAAACTATTTGTATAATGAGTTGTAATAGAAAGTCGAGAAACAAACAAACACAAAAGTATCATTGTTTTGTTCCTGGCTACAGATCAAACAGTAAGAAACTTTCGTTGTTTTATGTGCCAAAAAATGCAGAAGTTCTTGAAACTTGGATGAAGGCAATCTTGTGAAGTGCACTTTGAAGAGGATTTTATTGAGAGCCATTATAAATGCATAATTAACAATGAAGTTTTAATGCCTACCGGTAAGACTGTTATAAACAGAGTCAATTCCAACCAAATTCCCTGACTTTCCCCATTATTTATCAAAGAAAGTTCCTGTAAAACGTAAAACAAAAATTCGGTAGAAGGAGGAGAAAAATCTTGAAGATTAGTGAACCAGAAATTGATTTTAACGCTTAGAACATCACAGAAGAAAATAATTTCGAGGACATTTACAACATAGCTTTGCCTTCAAAATGTGGATCAAAGTTACGAGAAAAATCCAAATGTCATAAGTTTCTGTTCATGGAGAGAGGCATATCTGTGTGCTTTGCCCTGCAAACAAATTGATGTTGAGAAGCTTCGGGATACATATACCTGCACTGGATACGTGAAGAACATTTCTATTTTTACAAAACCGGTAGAAGCCAAGACATTAGAAGGCCTTATAAAAAACTCGACAAGTGTATGTGAAGGAGTTGGAACTGTAATTGAATTTAGATCCGATATTCAGATGGAAACATTAAAATTGATGGAGAGGTCCTTCGCTTAAAAAAGTGCAAAGGGACAGTAGAAAGTGAAGGAAGTTTTGCTACTTCTGTAGACTTTTATTTCGTATTTGTATGACTGGGAAATCCATGCTCTTAATGAAGGTGGTTTTATTATCAACAGTTTTATCACTTGTCTAGTATTTGACCAAAAGTTTAAATTTCAAATATCTTTTGACTTTGTGTATAAGCCAAGATAAAATTGAAAGTTTATTTGCAGTGATTCGTCAATGTAAAGACTGCAACGATTATCTTGCATCTTTTGAGTTTTTGTCAATTGTAGAATGTCTAAGTTTTTACAATTTAGCACGGCCACCTAAAGTATGCAATGTAGAAACCGATATCATTAATTCTTTATTAACAGTAACAGGATAATCAAACTGTAAGTAGCAACACTTTCGGCACTGTCTGTGACGTAAGCACGTAAAGTGTCATTTTCGCAACGATTTATGAATGAATATGATAAAAAAAGTGAACTTTTTTGCACGTTGTTATAAAAAGATTGTTAAGATAATGCTGGATTTAAAATAAATTTCTTTTTTTTTTAAATATGTATATTTCATAATTGTGTAAGATGTTTTAGTGAATTATCTGTCGTAAAATTAATGATGGACTATTTGATCAATTTTATTCTTGGTAAAGTGTAAATATCAAATCCCCCATATTGTATTCAGTGCTACAGTAAATAGAGAATGAATATGTACTTGAATAAATATAGAACAGTCTAATTAGTTATTAATTTTATGATTTGTTTTTTGTGAAACATTTAATACAGAAGCTTTAGCAATATTTCTAAAGCTTCTGTACGAATTAATAATTGTTTTTTTTAATATATTAAAGTAGAAAATACATAACTATCTAAAACATGAAATTTAATCAAATTACATGTAAAAAATAGTTTAATTGAAGTTTGTGCATAGATTTACAGATTTTGTCAAGAATTTAACAGTTTTTCTACACTTTAATTATATGAAATAAAACCTATACCCAATGGAGGTAGGTAAACATATTTTTATTCACCTACAGTAATTTTTCGTCGTTTTAATGGTATCGACCATCCCTATATAAATACATCCAGAGATGTTGTGTAGTTAACTTTAAACAATCTGGGAAAAATATGTGCTATGTATCAGATATTTAATATATGAATAATACGTAAAATTTGTTTTAATTTGACTCTGAAGCAGTACAGAAAAAAAAGAGCTATGTCGTAATGTAGGGTTTTATATAGCTGTCTGAATTACTAGTTTTTAAAATTACAATAGTACTAATACAATATTTCTTGATTAATTTTGATTTATTTAACCTATTGTTAATTGTTTTACAACATCGCACATTGACATTGGCTGACATAAAAGTGACACCCTTGTGAATATTGTACAACATCGGTTTACGACATTGATCAACATTAGTCGTACCACATTCATGGGCGTTCTTTTACAGTACTTCTCAATTATACATTTGTACTTCGCATAACTTTTTAACTCATCTGTTTGTTGAGTAGAAAAAAAATTATTTACAAAAGTAATTTTCTTTATATTTTTCTAATTAACAAAATTTTTGTTAATTAGAAATATATAAAGAAAATTACCTTTGTGTAAATATTTTTTTATATTTTTCTAATTAACAAAATTTTTGTTAATTAGAAAAATATAAAGAAAATTACCTTTGTAAATAATTTTTTTCTACTCAACAAACATATGAGTTAAAAAGTTATGCGAAGGAAATGGAAAAATGTATAATTGAGAAGTACTGTAAAAGAACGACCATGAATGTGGTACGACTAATGTTGATCAATGTCGAAACCGATGTTGTGCAATATTCGCAAGGGTGTCATTTTTATGTCGGCCAAATGTCAATATGCGATGTTGATCATATCGTAAACCGATGTAGTACAATATCCGCAAGGGTGTAATTTTTATGTCGGCCAATGTCGATATGCGATATTGTACGGCGTTGATAAATGTTGGTCAATGTCGTAAACCGACGTCGTACAATATTTGCTAGGGGGGTCCATTTTTATGTCGGCCAATGTCAATATGCGATGTTGATCAATGTCGTAAACCGATGTAGTACAATATCTGGAAGGGTGTCATTTTTATGTCGGCCAATGTCGATATGCGATATTGTACGACGTTGATAAATGTTGGCCAATGTCGTAAAACGACGTCGTACAATATTTGCTAGGGGGGTCCATTTTTATGTCGGCCAATGTCAATATGCGATGTTGATCAATGTCGTGAACCGATGTAGTACAATATCGGCAAGGGTGTCATTTTTATGTCGGCCAATGTCGATATGCGACATTGTACGACGTTGATAAATGTTGGCCAATGTCGTAAAACGACGTCGTACAATATTTGCTAGGGGGGGTCCATTTCGACGTCGGCCAATATTGACACCAATGTCGGCCAATATTTTTTTTTAATATTGGCCGACGTTGGTGTGCTACCTGGGAAACAACTTACTCTTTTCCAATATTTTTTCAAATATAAAAATAAATCTATTTAATATTTGAACAGATTATTTGTTTAAACATAACACATTTTCAATACAGTGCTATAGGAACACTCACCACTAGAAGATTGGAAAGCCTGCAATTGCATCAAATCAGACACATTCATTGAATTTATTGTAGATAGGAACAAGTCTCCTTCAACAGTAAGGTCCTTCACACGAAAGTGATTTAAAGCATCAGTGATCATAGGCAACTAAAAGAGAAAGGCAAACTTAATTTACAAAAACAAATACAGTGAAACTTCTCGGGAGCGACCACCCTCTGTTCCGAGGAGAATCGGTCGTTGAGGGAGGGTGGTCTCTTTGAGAAGTATCATCACTGAGCTGCTTAAATGTTCAAATCAATTTTATAAATAATGGTTTAGTAGTAAAAATTAAGAAAAGTATACAATTTTCATCATTTTATTTATTTTAATTATATCCAAAAACAATGTCCTACTTTTTACAATACACAATTAAGTTACAATCTTTTAAAATAAGAAGAAATTTCTACTAGTTTAATTTTTTTTCAATTTTCCAAAAAGTACCTCATATTTCAAAAGTTCTGTAAATTAAAAGACTATTTATTGAAACGTCTTTTGTTTTTCGCACATTTAACATTCACTTGTATTCCTGCATTCTGTGAGTTTCTTAAACTACTTGCCATCGGCAATAGCCCCTTGCTCGTGTGGCAACTGACAACCCTAGTGATTTGTTTTTGGAAGGGCGTGCCCAAGCGTTACTGTGGCTAGGGATGTCAACATACATAATGGATGGCCCTACCTTGCTATTGTTAACTGGAGTAAAGCGAAAAAAGCTTCCTATTGACAACTCGGACAAATCGTGGAAGGGTCTTTTGAAATGACCCTTTTAACAGCAAAGGGGGGGAGGAATATGTTCCAACTTTTCAGGCTGGTGAACTCTCTTCTGCGCGCTAATATGGATGAAGGTAATTCAAAGGACGAAAAGGGCAAACAATGTACAGTAGTGGCGGGAAAGCAAGATTTACTTTTTGGAAAAGTGACACCCGGAAGAGACCTGGAATCTGGTTGTAACCGAAGGTATGGTCTTGTCGGTTCGTTTATCAAACATGCAATCAACACAATCTTATAAGAATATCAACACAATCTATTGCATTTTTTAAAAGTTTATAAAAAAGAACAAAACACAGAGTTGGAACATTAAAAATATCAGACATATTAAAAATATCCAGATCATTGGAGAACCTATTGTATAATTTATTAAATTTATATAAATAATAATTTTCAATGTCATTTGATTTTATAAGAACATTAAAATAAATTATGATTTCTGAGAAGTCTACATAGAAAAACAAAATGAACACAAGACTAACAAAAAATACACAAGACTAATAGTACTTAGCAGTTATGAATTTATGTTGCTTAAGTTATTTGAAGAATGAGAATTTAATCAAAAAATATATCAGAATCCGGTGGTAAATTATTAAGAAGTTTAAATTGGATTAGAGGTTGATTTTTGAGGTAATTCTTTGAGAATGTTATTAGAGTTTTGATTTCCAAATAGAAGTAAAAAGTATTACCAAATGTTCAGAATTATAATTAATGTTGTTCAAAGTTTTTCCATCTTTGATGAAGATGGAGGGAACTACAACATCTTCAAATATTTTTTCTGAATTTATAGTGCCATTAAGTTTGCTTCGGACAATGTCGTTAACTGGTATAGTATTCCATACGTCCACATATAGATGTTTCACAGGAAGTATATTAAAATGGCTTAATGGTATGTTCTAAAAACAGAAAAAAAATTATTGAATTTTATTTTATTGCATTAAATTTCATTTATTTATACAACAAATTCAAATTTTATATTTTTGATATTGTATAATATTTTAGTAAAATGTATGTTGGTATGAACCAGTTTTCTGCATACAAGATAAAAAAAAAAAGTTTATATGGTTTTGCAGTTAAATATAACAAATATATTATAGAATGGTTAATAACACTTGAAAAAAAAAAGAAATTATTGTTACTTTTAACATAAATACAATGTTTAGGTTGCTTTGAATATTTTTCTAAGTAACAATACTTTTTTTTATTTGATATAACTCTGTACTAAGAATTCCTGTAAAGAAAAGCCTTAAATACCATTTCAAAATTCCATAAACATAAATTATAAAGTAAAAGGATAAGATATAATTTAGGATGTATAACTTTTAAGGTAGAACAACTGTTGATTTTAAAAATAGTTGAGTATTTAAGTTCTTAGGGTATGTACTGCTTTTGCACCCATAAGGTTTCACAAGATTTCACAAAACACTTACAAATATGTATAAATTTAATAACTTTTAAAATAAGAGTAAAACCAAACACAAACCTGGGATTTTGATTTCAACCACACATTGTTCGACAAGTCATGCAAAAGCAATGCCATTTTTTTGTCTTCAATTATCACATCATTCCTAACATTTACATCATTAAGTTCCAGATGATTATCAAAGGTTTCTTGCTCTTTTCTCATTAAAGGAGACACTAAATCAGACACATCAACTTCGTCGATTGCAGCTCCATCCTTTATTGTAATCGTGCCGACTTTCAATGGTTCTTCAAAAGTCACGACTTTGTCAATTTCAAAGTATCCAAATTTTGTTATTGCTTCTGAAGAGAGGTCAACACCATTTACCGAGTCTGTTCCTACGTCTGTAAATGACACATTTACAAGCCGCATCTGCCCAAATACTTTCTGAGGGGAATGTAGATCAACGAGATGGCTCAGGTTCATTCCGTTTACATATGCTACAGATAAATCTTCCTTGATATACAAAGGCTGAGAAAAGGTCTTTAAACCTAAAAAGATAAATATCAAGTCATAAACAAAATTAAAATTATAAAAATAATAAATTATTTAATATTTTTTTAATACATTACAAATGCTATTTAATAATTATTCATTTAGAATATGTACAATTGAAACTACTTAGGACAAGTTTTATTAGCATATTAAAGTCTGCTCAAGCCTAATTACCCATGAAGCAGTTCGCAACTGTAAGAGTGAGGGACCATAACACGGCTTGAAAACACATGGGCCGGGTCGAAACAGGGGCTTGACGTCATCCGTCGATAAATGTTAAAATCCAGTAAAGCGAGCCGTTAAGGGGGGGGGGGGGGACGATACATGTAACCACATAAATTTTGATTGCTTTTCAGAGACGTTTTTAAAATAGAAGAAATACATGAATCGTTTTAAAAATCAGTATGTTTATACATTATACATTAAAATAAAAAAAAATCAGATTTTTGTTTTAATTTTTTCAAAATGGCTGCCATAGTAACTCATCTCCTGAGACCCTCGCGGATAAAAATATCAATCAGCGGGCGTTCTAGCATCTGCTACAGTGATCTGAAATCAAAATTTTTTATTTGAAAGTGTTAATAAAACTTACATCTTCTAGTTAAACCAATAAAAATACAAGAAAGTTGAAAAATCGTAAATTGGCACGCCTCAGAAAAAAAAAATGTTTTTTTTACCCTTTTTTCAAAGGTTTTTTGGTTAAAAAAAAACACCGAATTTTTAATTTTTTTGCATTTTTGAGTTTTAACTAGAAGATAAGACTATAGAGAAGACGTATACCAAATTTCATAAGGATCGATTGAGAACTTTTTGAGTTATCTTGCCCGCCAATTTAAAAAAATAGTTTTGAGATAAACATGCATAAAGTTTTGACAAAGCCCTCAAACGCCTAGTTGAGATGAAGCATTTAAATCGAGTTTTTAATAGATAAATAATGCGAATTTCATTCTAAAAGTTTGCAGGCACATTTTACATGTAATTCACCCCCCACCCCCCACCCCCGCCCCCTTAAAAATAAACTTAATCGTCTTTTTTCTAAATTTTATTTTCTTATCTATATTTTTTCTTGGTCAGCGATTTTGTTTGTTGGCATTTTGACTTGGCGAGATTTTTGAAAAGTAGCCAAATCCGGACAGGATTCTTTATGTTAACCCTGCAAACATTGTGTATCCGGAAGATCTTCTACATTAAGGTTCGAATCTTTTTGAGGATGACAACCACTGTTTTTAGGAAATTAATCTTATTGAAGAAAGAACCCCATTCCAATATTTTTTATGACAAATTTTCTATTAAGCTAACGGGTTCCCAGCAAGGCGG
>JAFNEN010002238.1:0-13281 GCA_019343175.1 Oedothorax gibbosus
TTAAAAAATTTTTTACGAGCGGAAAACAAAAAATTAAAAAAAAAAAGCATTTATTGATGTTTTTTGGCATTAAAAAATGTGATTTTTTATTGACAGGGAAAAAGGTTTATTTTGCGGAAATTTTCGGCTGGCTGGGGTTTTGAACTGCTCAACGGTTTTCGTTGCTTCGGCTGGAAGCTCCTGGAGCGTTGCTATTCCCGCGCACGTTGTCAATGAAAAATCAAACCTTTTTAGACGGTAGAGCGCCTTTCCGGGTTTTAAAAATCCCCACTGAGCTGGATTCAAATCTACTTCTTACAAAAATAGGATAACAATAGTGTCCAGTGCTGTAGGGTGTTTCAGCATTAAAGGGTCGAATACAGGGGTTATTTTTGTGCCCCTTTTTTTCCCCAAGGGGCCGCTCCGATTTTTAGTAAATTTTGGGGTTGAAAAGCGTTTATAAAAGGGGCGGACAAAATTTCTTGCTCTTTTTTATCCTCCACAAAGTTTCGGGCGGTTTGAAAATTCTCGCGGGGACGGAGTCGAAAAAAGTAACCCGAAGGGGGTTTTTTTACATGAGCTTTATTTTTAATTTTTGAACGTTGGGGTATAATGGTTTTCGTGAACGGTTGATTGGAAAAAATCACGAAACGGCAGCCAGTTGGGAATCCCCAAAAAAAAAGTAGGTATTGATGTCGGGAGACGTCCACAGTGACCCATAGTCAAATTTTGGGGTTAACCGAATACCTCTTTTAGTTTTATTTAGGGGAATGCTTTGGGGAAGCTTTCTGCAACAGGATTTGAATCTCTTCAAGTTTTCGACGTCCAAAGTACCCGGATTCTTGGTTACCCAATTCCCCCTCCGTTCCAACGCCCCCCCTTTTTTCTTCAGGTTTTTTTGGTCCAACGGGGTGCAAAACCGCAAAATTTTCTTTATAAACACTTTTTTTAAATGTTAAACGGGTTCGTTTTTGCTTAACCGATTAAAAATCTAGCACTTTTTTTTTTAATAACACTCTACGCTTCATTAAGGCTTTCATTTTAAATCGGGGAAAAATTTTAAAAAACTTTAAAAATGCCGAAATGAGGGCTCCCGGTTTGGGGCCCTTTTTCAAGTTGAGTTGGAACCCTCGAAAGCAAAAAAGAATTAAACGAAAGAAAAAAAATTTAAAAAAACCAAAGGAAATTTATTACGAAAAACAACTAGAAAAAATTAACGTACAAAAAAAAAGACGCTGCAAAAATAATGTCCGCAGGGCCCAAAAAGAGAACGGCTTTTTGTACCAGAAAGTGAGCAGCGTGCCTTATGCAAAAAGACACCATATTTTACAAAAGATCGACTTGAAAATTTTGCATAGTAGAAAAGTTTGCGGTGTTGCGGTGAACGGCACGGTTGGTGGCTCAAGTCGAACGAGCTCTACAATTTTTTTCGAAACCGAAGATCAGGCTAGTTAAAAAGGTTCGGCGTGGGTGCATCAACCACCGGTTTTTTTTAAAAAAGGTTATCGGCTTTAAAATAGTAACTTCCCTTCCATATTGTTTTTTTTTACCTACTTTTTTTTTTTTTTCGAAGTTAAAAACAAAAGTTCATAAAAACTAAAATACCTACTTTCCCTGTTTTTTTAAATCTTACAAGTTCAAATGGGGAAAAAACCCCAGTTCCAAAAATAAAAATCTCAACAGCATTTTTTCCCTATTTATACCTTAAAAAAAAATCGAAACACGCACCCCTAAAAATTTAAATTCAAAAAACCAAAATCACTATTTTCCTTAATATTCTTTGTAAATTAATTAAAATTTTTTTTATCTCTGCTCTGATTTTTTGTAGTTCGAAATAATTAAATATTTATTATAACAAAAAAAATTAAACTCCGAACTGCATTAAAAAATAAGAAATGTAAATTAAAACTAAGCATAATTCATGCAAAAGTATCCTTGCCCCTTTTTTGGTGATAATTAAGAAAATCAAAGAATCAAATTGTGCTAAATTTTTTTACGTCCTTCCAAATGATTTAAAAAATATTTTTTTGCTTCAAATATTTTTTAAAAAAAAAAATTTTTCTGCCTTGTTATTTGGGAAAGGATTTAAAAAACTCAAAAATTTAATTTCAATGCTAATTCAATGGGAAATTCGCCGAAGGTGTAGATTTTTCCGTCCGACGTAAAGCGACGGACAAAAGTATGAAAAATTGGGGGTCTGAGGTCATAGCTTTCTAAAAAAAAAAGAATTTTTAAATCCATGGATAGAACCATTTTGAAGGGGGTACGGCGACAGACAGAAAACGGACATTTTACCGCATGTCAATACCTACTTTTTCATTTTTTAATTTTTAATTAAAAAAAAAAGTAGGCAAAAAAAAAAAAGTAGGTATTTCATGCATCGATGTTCGTCTTCCCCACCCCCCCTTTAAAACGGTTCTATCTATCGGCTTAAAAAAATTTTTTTTTGTTAGAAAAAATATGACCTCAATACCCAACTTTCATACTTTTTGTCCGTCTGTCTGGGGGGGCTAAACTACAATTTTCGGCGAATTTCCATTAAAATTGCATTGAAATTCAATTTTGAGTCATTTAAATCCTGTTCCAAATCAACAATGGCATGAAAAATTATGTTTTAAACATATTTAACAAAATAAAATTTTTTTGAATCAGTTTTTAATGACGTCATAAAAAATAGCACAATTGTTTTTCATTAATTGTTTACCAAGAAAGCGGCAAGGCATACTTTTTCATGCAATTATTTTTAGTTTTAATTTACATTTTTTTTTTTGTTAATGCGTTCGAGTATTTCATTACTTTTTTTTTTATAAATTTTTAAATTCTTCGAACTACAAATAAATCACGAGGAGATGATAAAAAAAATTTAATTAAAATTTCGAAAGAATATTAAGGAAAAAGTTATTTTGGGGTTTTTGAAGTTTAAATTATAGCTGGGGGCTGTGTTTCGATTTTTTTTTCCAAGTGTATAAAAATAGTGTAGAAACGGCTGTTATGATATTTACTTTAGGAACCAGTTTTTTTCTCGCTTAGAAAATTTAGTAAGTATTTAAGTAACAGGAAAGTAGGCTATTTTAGTTCCTTTTGAACTTCTTTTTAATTCTTTCGGAAATTAAAAAAAAAATATTTTAAAAATGCAAAAGGGGGTGTGAATGTTACATCTTAAAAAGCCGTAACTTTTTTAAAAATAGACCGGGTGCACTTATATTTTAGCCTATTGTTATGCATTAAAAATATTTTTTTTGAAAAATTTAACTGCTTAGTATGAAGCTAATTTTTTTTTCAGTGTTAATCTGTGTAAAAACGGTTTTGATGATATTTACTGTTAGGAACCCCAGTTTTTTTCCCTTCAAAAATTCGTAAGTATTTAAGGACAGGAAAGTAGGCTATTTTAGTTTTTTATACTTCTTTTTACTTCTTGGAGGTTTTTTTTTAAAACCCCCCTCTCTTTGGGGAAATTTCCAATTTCTAAATATATTTTTTAGACGTTTACTACATTTATATAAAATATATAAAAAAATCATTTTTATTAATTAAATTTTATATAAACTGTAAAACTTCCGAAAAGACTTTATTAAGAAAACCTCAAAAGGTGTTTCCATACTTTATTACATTCTATGCAGAAAAAAACAACTATATAGTTAGCATTAACAAACAGTAGGACCCGGGCCATGTTTTTGCCCCCAAAATCAATACTTTAAATTTTCTTTTTTAAAAAACCAGTATTTTTGTAACAGAATCTGTCACTTAACTCGTTCCACATATTTTTTTTAAAACAGGAAAAAACGCGCCAAAACAACATTAATTCATATTTAACATTTAAAAAAAATTTGGCTAGTTTCATTTTTTTATTTCGAAAATTCAATAATTATTACTTACGTTTGAAAAATTAATTTATATTTTAAAGAATAAATATGTCTATTCCCGTTTTTAAATGAATAAAACATTTCATATCACAACAAGGTTCCGTAGTGAATATATTTGACGAAAACTTCAAATGACGATGTGCAAAAAAATTTTTTTTTAAATTTATTGTCTAAAAAATTAAAAGTTTCTCGAGCGTTGTTGAAAAGGCAAATGTGTTTAAACCCTAAAAAGGGGGCCTTTAGCTATATGTAATTCAAAGTTTTAAACGCCAAAATTAACTTTTTTCTTAAAATTTCTTTATCAATTTTAAAAATTTGACTTTATCTTTGCAAATTTGTTTGAAGTTCGAAAATAATGATGTAATCTTCTTTAAAAAATTTTTTTTGTCCCAAAATTTCCCATTTCTTTCTTTCGAAAATTCACTTTTTATATTTTTAAAAATTTAATTCTTTTAAAAAAATAATAATTTTTAAAATTTTATGCTTTAAAAAAAAAAAGCAAAAATTAGCATTTTTTTTTTGCCAATTAGAATTCTCTAGCATCTTTCTTCATACATATATATCGAAAACCTTTTTAAAAAAACCTATTGTGATAAAACAACAATCCAAACCAATTATATCACATAAATAAAATTTTTTTAAAAAAGGAAATTTTTAAAATTTTTAACAAAAATTTCTCGTACTTTAACGAAATGGCAACAGTAAAAATTTGAAAAAAAAAAGGAATTTCATGTTATTTAATGTAGATTTTAAAATTTTTGTTATTTAAAAATTTTTAAAAAGCTTCAGTTTAAATTTTTTAAGAAATTTGGGGTTTCCTAATCTGATTTTTTTTTTCAAAAAAACGTATCCCACTTGTCGTGGACTTGTGGATGACAAAAATGAAAAATGAAAAAAATAAATTTTTTATGTTATTTCAATGTAGATAAAAAATTTAGTTTTTAAATTTTAAATAACTTCAATTTAAAATTTTTAAAATTTGGAAGTAGCCTAAAATGATTTTTTTTTTTTAAATGACGACCCCTTTCTGTGGGACTTTGGCCCCTTTTGGAAATGGGTGACGACGGGGAAACAACGGGCAGACAGACAACGGACTGAACGATTATAAAACCTTTTTCCCTTTTTTCGTTATAAAATAGTGGGAAGCTAAAAAATGATAAATGCAGTAAGCATCAGTATAAGAAAATATCTTCATATCTTTTTTCCAACAAACAATTGCTTCCATTCTGTGATTGAAATAGAATTCTCATAATTATTATCTCATCTTGAGAGTAAAAGAAATTTTGATGTCTCTTCGCACTAATTAACCAAGGGTTGAAATTAGTTGCCAGATGTCACAATTTTTTTTTTTTCTAAAAGAAAAAAACGTTTTTTGATTGCAGTATAGGGGAAAAACTTTTTAGTTTTTTGTTTTTTTTTTAATACGTGACCCATTTTAGAGATGGGGGTTATTATTATTTTTTATATTAACTGAACGATATTTTAACCGAATGAGATAATTAACAAGAACATGCATAGGAAAAAACAAGTAAAAGAAAATTACAAAACAGTATACTGCTTGTTTCGAATAAATGTTAAAAAATTTTTGTATTTCTTATATTTATGGGGGGAAACCCCGGGGGAATTTTTTTGGCCCCAAAAACAGATTTTTTTTCATGGGGCCCAAATTAAAAGAAAATTTTTAAACCCGTAATTTTTTTTCGAAAAGACTATTTTTATTTTTTGTGTCCCCCATTAAATTTTTCTATTTCCTCTGTAAAGGGAAAAAAAAAAAACATGTGTCCAAAAATCCCCCGCCAATTTGGGTAATTTTGGACAGTATTTTTTAAAACTGTTCTGCAGGGAAAATTTTGACTAGCTACAAGGATTAAATCGTGTATTGGGGATTTTCAAGAGGGGGTGTAGGGGGGGGGGGGGGGCAATTTTTGAACATCATATGGCTTCTGTGAAAAATGTATAAAAATGTATAGGTGAAATCTAGTAAAAATTAAAAAAAACATTTAATTTTTTACTACAGCTATTTGATAATTTCTTCTTTGTCCAAAATCAAGCATTGCGTGGATGGTGTTTTTTAATCACACAAACTATACCAAGTAAATTTACGCATATTGAGATCCTGTCTGTCTTACCGCATAGCATGTCCAATAATTACCCCATAACTAAACATGCAAGTCATAATGTTACTATTCATCCTACAATGGTGTTTTTTAGCACAAACCACCTCCATAAACATATCTAATACTGGGCATTACAAAATTCAAGATCATGTAAAAGAACAAGTAGGTTTGTTACAGAATCTGTCACTTAAACCGCTTCCACACAACATTTGTGCTCAACAGGAAACAAACTATTTATACACCTCAGGAAGAAATTCGCCATACAGAGCCTTTAGCTTTAGCTAGTTGTAATTAAACATTTATACGATAAAATTAATTTTTTTCATTAATCTTCTTTCTCATATTTAATAATTAGACTTTATCGTTTGCTAAATTTGTTTGAAGTTCGAAGAATAATAACGTAATCTTTTTTAATAAATATCTTTGTGTCGCCACAATTTTCCATTTACATTTCTTTTGAAAATTCAGTTATTTATCGTATGTTAAATTAATTTACAGTTCAAAAAATATATAATTAGTGGAATTGATGCTTTAAAAATAAAAGCGAAATTTGCATATTTTTTTTATGCCAAGTTAGAATTATCTATGCATCTTTCTTCATACCTATATAATAAACCATCAAAAGAACTCTATTGTGATATTACAACAATCCAAACTGAATTATATCGCATAAATAAATATTCTTTCAAAGGTTTTTATTTTTATTTTAAATAAAGTTTCTCGTACGTTTAACGAAATGGCAACAGTGAAAATATTGAATAAAAAGGGAATTTGCATGTTATTTCAATGTAGATTAAATTTTTAGTTATTTAAATTTTAAAGAAACTTCTAATTTAAATTTTTAATGAAATTTGGAATGTAGCCTAATCTGATTTTTTGCTTCAAAATGACGTATCCCACTTGTCTGTTGGTCTTGTGGATGGCAACAGTGAAAATATGAATAAAAATGGAATTTGCACATGTTATTTCAATGTAGATAAAAAAAATTTAGTTATTTAAATTTTAAATAAACTTCTAATTTAATTTTTTTAATGAAATTTGGAATGTAGCCTAATCTGATTTTTTGCTTCAAAATGAAGTATCCCACTTGTCTGTGGGACTTGTGGTTCTTTCTGTGAAAGTGGGTGACAGACGGACAGACGGACGGACTGAACGATTATAATACCTTCCACTTTTTACGTTATAAACGTAGTGTGGAAGCTAAAACAAAATTATTCACAATTTGGCATCGATTTGAACAAAAGTTTAAACCATTTTTTTCAAGCGCTTTTGGTTATTAATATATTTTTTAAGAAAAAGTTCTTATCTAATCCCAAAAACTGATCAGAGCATTGCTGGATATGCAATTAACAAATTTTGGTTTGTTATACGTAATAAGTTATGATGCATTATTGTTTTTTGGGCCTTGTACAATAATTACCCCGATTTTCCGTGTCCAATAATTACCCCGGGTCACCCTAATATTTGAGCTTTTTTTCCCCCAATTATTCACCCATTGTCTCCAAATACTGGCATAAATATTTATTCTATTTTTGGTTACTTGAGTGCGTTGAACTCAAAAAGTTATTCCAGTTTGAATTCAATTAATGTGAAAAAAATACAGCTGTCAAACAACATGAACATTTTAATTTGTTTTTGTTTTTTTATATCCATCCGGATTCCAGTCTCTATTTTGATTATTTTCAAGAAAGTAAATCGATGTTGTAGAATATTGCAGGTAGTGGGTTGGAATCCAGCGTTGAATGAATATTCAACCAAATATTTCTATGTTCTATAAGTAAAGCATTTCCTCGCCAAGGAAAGTTAAATACTAATCAAAAATTTCGTTGCTTTATTACCTTCCACACTACGTTTATAACGTAAAAAATGTAAGGTATTATAATCGTTCAGTCCGTCCGTCCGTCTGTCTGTCTGTCCATCACCGACTTTCATAGCCCAAACTACAAACGCTGCGGACAAGTGTGATACGTCAAAAAATTCAGCGCATCGAAATTAGAATACATTGAAAATGAAAAGAATTCGAAGTACTTCAATTATTTAAAAAATTGCAAAATTTAATGCTCATTTAAAAAGCATAGGAAGCCATTTTTATTACAATTAAATCACCATTGCCATTTGCAACAATCGCTCGAGAAACTTTAATTCTTTTGTTCAATAAATTAAAATAAATTTATTTTTGCGACATCGATCAGTTTGGAATGACGTCAAATATATTTTCACAACGAGAATCTTTGTATGTTGATATGAAATGTTTTAATTTTATTTAAAAGCGAGGAATATTAGATATTTATTCTTTAAAATATAAATTAATTTTTGCAAACGATAAGTACTAATTATTGAATTTTCGAAATAAAATAAATGAAACTAGCCAAATTTAGCATGTAAATGTTTAATATAGAATATGAATGCGGTGTTTGTCGCCTTTTTACCTGTTAAACACAACTGTTGTGTGGAAGCGGGTTAAGTGACATATTCTGTTACAAACCTACCTGTATTATATACACCATGCTAAATTTAACGTGCAGCACCAATTATTTTAAAGATTGAGTCAACAACAGAAATTGAGAGAACCAATTTCAAAGAAAACAATTCATCACAAAAAATACTTGCGTAAAAGAACAATAAAGTTTACATAAGTCGTTCTATTCGAATTCAATTCGAATTTGCATCATTGCATTGTCAAGTTTTTGTGAAACTTTAATTAAAAGCAATTTATTGTCATTTTGCCTTTTTCTTAAAATGACTAATATATCTGGGAGCGTTTATATTCACCCTCTGATAGTAATTGTATGGAAGAAGTGCAAATTGCATTTCAAAAGTGAGTCACATTTAAATTTGTTTTGTGAATGTCGTTATATTTCTTAGAAATGAAAACTCGAAAAGAAAATTAAAGGTATGTTTGAAATTTATAGGGAGATATTTTTCCACAATTCTTTATTGCAGCTGTTTTTATTAATCTACTTTCCTTTTTTTTTTAGTTCGAAAGAATTAAAAAAAAATTGGAAATAGGTATTGACATGGTGGAGATGTCCGTCTGTCCGTTCCGAACTTCCAAATTAGGTTCTATCCATTTGATTATAATTTTTTGTCTCATTAGATTTCAGAGAGTATTAAAAATAACAGGAACAATTTAACATAGCAATATTCCCACAGAGTTATTACTTATAAATACAAGTAAGATACATAATTTTTCAAGACGATAAAACAAAATTATTTTTAATTACTCAAGTTAATAACTTTCATAGATTTTTTAAAAATAACTTTCATAAGCTAAGCTTTTATGCGATAATAAATGAATTTTTGTTCTCAACTCGTACTTCAAAATAGAGAATTCAATCAATTTGTCGACTATTGTTACGAACCTTTTTTATTATTTTCAGGCCAAAAATTCTTTTTAAACTAATAAACACATTTATAGCGTTAAAATATAAATTAGTATTCATTTTATTGTGTATTAAACACTAATAATTATTGTTAATTTTACAGGAACCGCATAATCTAGCAACTTAAAAAAAAATATTGTAAATAACAAGTAATGTTTCCTAATACTTGTTCATGTTATTTCCCTCTGAAAAAGAATGTGCTTCGATTTTCTTCAGAAATTTTTTATGTTAAGTTCTGTTTAATAAATTTCTCTAAACTAAAACTGGAATTCGTGGAATAATTTTGTTTTTGAAAAAAAAACTAATTAGATTTTTTTTCTTTTAAGTTCTATTTTATTAAATTTCTCTAAAGCTGGAATTCATGGAATTATTTGGTTTCTGAAAAAAAACCTGATTCATTTATAGTTAAGAGAGAAAAACGAACTTTTCAAAGTAATAAAGCTATGGGTAGTAAGTTTATCGATTTGAAACTGCAATAACGAGAATAGTGTGGAAAGGATATTCAAGCCGAGCTGTCCAACTAGTGTCTAGACACCAGGATATTCACAGGTTGTTAGATCATAAGTTGTATTCAAGATCCTTTTCGAGATTGATTTTCATCAAAATCTGTTATTCGCATGCATAACGGGTACAACGCTTTTAAGCATGTAAAATTTTTTTAAAAAATAACTTTTAAGGTTGATTTTCATCTAAATCTGTTATTCGCACGTGTTTTTTTAAAAATAATTTTTAGATTAATTTTAGCCCTCCCTCAAAGTGAAATTATTTTACACTAGATATAGAAAATTGTAATGAATGCATGGATTTAAATTAATTAAAATAAAAAATTTAGATTTAATTAGTTATAATAGGTAATTCGTAAATTTTAAATTATAATTAATAATTCATGAATTTTAATTAATTGATAATTCATTAATTTTAATCAATTTATTAGTCATTAATTTTAATTAATGATTGAATTGATTAATGATGAATCCATGATAATTTTAATTAATTATAATGGATAATTCATAAATTGTAAGTAATTATAATCGACACAATTCATGAATTTCAATTAATTTAAGTGTATAATTAATTAGCTCAATTAATTAAAAAGGTTTAAAATATGGAAATATGTCTTATTCCACCTCCCCCCCCCCCCCCCAAAAAAAAAAGCAATTTCTCTGTATTCACCTCATTGCACTCATTGTGGCCTCCACCTATCTCCCCTCTCCCCGCCAGCACCCAATGGGAGTGTGTTTCGGTTGATGTAACGCTCATCGTTTTCATTTTTATCCGTACTGGATTTCATTGGTTGCTTCGGTTTCACGTACTGTGATTTCATTGGTTGCTTCTTGATTGATATAGATGAAAAGAATTTTTTCTTTCTATGCAAGCTTTTTTTTATCAAATGTTTTAAGCAACCAACAGCACAGCAAGAAGTTGGCCTTTAAAAAATTTACTAGGTAAAATATTCTTAGAAAACTCATTTTTGAATACCAAAACATAAGTAATTCCCGGCAAAAAATGAAAACAAACTGTTGCAGATTTTGACATCCACGACCTGAAACAACCGCATTAATAATTTTTTTGTTATTTCCATTTGAAATAACAGGTATCCAGGACTGTTTATTTCCTCTCAGCACCCCTGCTCTTGATGCTCTTCGGGCGGGGGCGAGTGGGAGTGGTGCAATGTCCTATCGATCCCGGATCGTCTGATTTTACTTGCAGCATCCGTCTGTTGTTGTGAAAGAATGTCGCCCCCACAACATTGCCACGCTTTTGATAACTTTAATAGAAGAGCAACAGCCCAATCGATAATCGTGATTCGTGGAAAATAACTGGAAATAATAGGATTAGTACTACCAAGAAATAGTCTACTTTATTTCGAATAAATATGCATTGCCTGTTTAACATGGAGTCTCTAATCTTACTATACGACGTTCTTGAATTTAAAGGATTGCAAAGTCGAGCCTGGTATTAGTCTTAACTTTGACACTTAGGTGTACAACTATATCTAGGGGTGTGTTACACTACACGATTTTCAATTTTTGTAATTGTACCATAGAAAAAAAAAGCAGCTTTATTCAACGGTAAATTTAAAGGCAGCTTTGGTGCCGTTTTGTGGTGTAACTTTACTCCATATTTGGTATAACCTTACTCCGTCTTTGTAGTGTAAGGTTACTCAGGTTTACTCCGTAAAACCGGAGGCAGCACTTGCTGCAATGCTTTTTGAGTATCGTTAGTCGTTACACCAAAAATGTGCGATATTTAAGTAAACAAGAAGTTCATAAAGAACTAAAATAGCCTACTTTCCTGTTACTTAAATACTTACTGAAGTTCTAATCGGGAAAAAACTAGGTTTCTAACAGTAAATATCATCAACAGCCGTTTCTACACTAGAATTTATACATATTAGAAAAAAAATCGAAACACAGCATCCAGCTAATAATTTAAACTTCTAAAAGCCAAAATCAACTATTTTCCTTAATATTATTTCGAAATCAATTAAACATTATTTATCGTCTGCTCGCGATTTATTTGTAGTTCGAGGAATAATTAAATATTTATTAATAAAAAAAGTAATGAACCCCAAAAACTGCATTTAAAAAATAAGAAATGTAAATTAAAACTTAGCATAATTGTATGCAAAAGTATGCCTTGCCGCTTTCTTGTTAGATAATTAATGAATAATCAAGGAATCAAATTGTGCTACATTTTATGACGTCATTCCAAACTGATCATGAAAATATTATTTTGCTTCAAATATGTTAAATAAATAAAGTTTCTCATGCCATTGTTGATTGGCAACAGTGATTAAATGACTCAAAATGAATTTCAATGCTAATTCATGGGAAATTCGCCGACAGATAGTAGATTTATGTCCGTCCGGACGTACAGACAGACGGACAAAAAGTATGAAAGTTGGGTATCTGAGGTCATAGCTTTCTAACAAAAAAAGAATTTTTAAGATCCGATGGATAGAACCGATTTGGAAAGGGGGGGGGGGGGGGTACGGAAAGACAGACAGACGGAAAGACAGACAGACTGCGAACAGACAGACAGATGGACATCACCGCATTTCAATACCTACAGTGACTTAAATGACTCAAAATTGAATTTCAATGCTAATCAATGGAAATTCGCCGACAGATAGTAGATTTATGTCCGTCCGGACGTACAGACGACGGACAAAAAGTATGAAATTGGGTATTGATGTCATAGCTTTCTAACAAAAAAGAATTTTTAAGATCCGATGATAGAACCGATTTGGAAGGGGGGTACAGACAGACAGACAACGGACAGAAGCGGACAGACAGGCGGACAGACAGACGGACAGACAACGAACAGACAGACATACGAACAGACGACAGATGGACAGACAGACAGTTGGACATCAACCGCATTTCAATACCTACATGATTTAAATGACTCAAAATTGAATTTCAATGCTAATTCAATGGGAAATTCGCCGACAGATAGTAGATTTATGTCCGTCGGACGTACAGACAGACGGACAAAAAGTATGAAAGTTGGGTATCTGATGTCATAGCTTTCTAACAAAAAAGAATTTTTAAGATCCGATGATTAAACCGATTTTGGAAGGGGGTACAGACAGACAGACAAACGGACAGACAGGCGGACAGACAGACGGACAGACAGACGAACAGACAGACATACGAACAGACAGACAGATGGACAGACAGACAGTTGGACATCAACCGCATTTCAATACCTACAGTGATTTAAATGACTCAAAATTGAATTTCAATGCTAATTCAATGGGAAATTCGCCGACAGATAGTAGATTTATGTCCGTCCGGACGTACAGACAGACGGACAAAAAGTATGAAAGTTGGGTATCTGATGTCATAGCTTTCTAACAAAAAAAGAATTTTTAAGATCCGATGATTAGAACCGATTTGGAAGGGGGTACAGACAGACAGACAACGGACGAGG
>JAFNEN010002239.1:0-18466 GCA_019343175.1 Oedothorax gibbosus
TTGAACATTTGTCCTAAAAAGCGAAAATCATGTTATGTAAATTTACCGAAATGAAGCTCAATACTAGGGTTCAATGGTTCCTACGAATTTATTTTTTTACGAAATTAATTGTAAACAATAACATTGCATGCATTTCATTCTTTTCAGGGCATTATTTACCAATTTCCCTGTTAATTCTTTGAAAAATAAACACAAACACCTAAACAAATATTGTCTGAAAATTAGGAATTCTTAAAAATTCTTTGGAAATAATTTTTTTTAATAATTAATCTCTATTGAACAAATACTTTCGGGAATTATATAGTTGTATTTAGATGTTCGGATTCATTTAGATATAAAATGTATTTAAATTGTCTAGCATTAAAAAATTTGTCAAATGCAAATCATATTTTAACATGTCAATATGCTTAAATGGGGTGAACCATAAATACAACTATATTGTTTTACTGATTTTTTTTATAAGTATTGAAATATAAATTATAATACAAAGAGAATTCTATATTTAAAGGTTTTCAATTGAAATACCTGTTGTAGTATGAAACAGCCGTCAGGATACCAATCGTCCAATATAATTGGCATAAGGACATCTTCCAAATATCTACATACTGACTGGAAGTTAGGTTTCCATCTATCAGATGAAGGTCAGCAATGCCTTTCGACGATATGCAACTCCACACCGGAATTGAAAATCTGCCACTTCGGGTTGTTTTCCGGACATACTGGGCTCATATCTTGAATTGGCAGGTCTATTACATTTACCGTGCCATTTTTGGTAGACTGCACGCAGCTTTCGTCGGTGAATACCACATCGCTCCACTGTGCTACAGTCCAGTTTTCATGGTCTTTGGCAAATTGTAGTCTCTGCATTCTCTGATGCTCGGTAACCAAAGGCTTTAGAGAAGCTCTTCTGCAATAAGGCCGGCCTCACGCAACGTTCTTCGTATTGTTCGAGTCGAAATCTGGTGAAAATAAACATTATTTTAATTATAAATAGAGAATGGGAGCAGTGTTTCGGGTCTCCAAACTGAAGTCTACTCTCTTTGTTACTAATATTTTCTTGTATTAAATATTTTGGCAAACATTTTTTTCTATTATAAATGTAGCTGAAGTTCGGGGCTCTATAATACCACTTTTTGAAATGAGTTCGAATATATATTTTTAATTTTCAATAAATAATGCGCCAACATTCCCATCATATCATCATTCTCATTCTCAGAGATGGAAGGAAGTTGCTCTCCGAACTGGTCGTCTCCGATACCGTCGCCAAAGTTAAAATGTATGCGGCGATAAATGCGGAGTTAAAAAGAGGGCTAATAACAGAGAAGCAAGCCATGAAGAGAATTAAGGAAGTTGGAGCGATGAAGATAGTTGTAAAGGAGACGGATGTCGTACCACAAGTCGTGGCTAACGTCCCCACCTCCAAACAGCCTCATGCCTTGGCCGAGTCCACTGGTCTGACCCCGGATGCCCAATTCCCGGCGGCAGGGACTGTAACCCCGGATGCCCAATTCCCGGAGGGAAGCCCGGACGCCCGGTCCCAGGAGGGAAACACGGAAGTCCCGGCGGCCAAGAAAATCAAGCCAAATCGGATGCCCAATTCCCGAAGGCGGTTGATTCTAAAACGCCTGATGCCCAATTCCAGGCCAACATCCCACTCACAACAAGTTCATGCCCTTGGCCGAGTCCATGGAGCTGTCGTCGGATGCCCAATTCCCGGCGGCAGGGACTGTAACCCCGGATGCCCCATTCCCGAGGGAAGCTCGGATGCCCGGTCCCAGGAGGGAAGCACGGATGTCCCGACGGCTAAGAAGGTCAAGCCAAATCCGGATGCCCAATTCCCGGAGGCGGTTTGACTCAAAGACCCCTGATGCCCAATTCCAGGCGGCACGCAGACCTGACCCGATTCTTTTCCTCGGAGGAGATATCGGCGATGCAATCTGCCTCCGCGTTCGCGATGCAGTGGGAGGTGATATAGGCTGCAAACCTTATCACAAGTTCGTTAAGGTTTATCCACGAACCCTTGATGAGGAATTTAAGATCCTGGCCATACTTGCCGATGCAAAGGCAGGATTCTTTCGCCACTCGCATCGCAAACGCCCCATTCTCAAAACGGTTGTCAAGGGCTTGCCCCGCGACACCGATCCAGCAACCATCACTGCCGCGCTTGCCGCGGAGGGTTACATAACTGATAGAGTTGCCCAGATGACCAGGGCTCGTACCAAAGCCCCTCTACCGATATTCCAGGTCCTAGTTGTCCGGACTGGAAACTTTAGAGAGATTTTCAAACAATGCAGCCTCCTGGGTAAGAAGGTTACCTTCGAACCATACAGGAAGGTCTCGCGCATCCCACAGTGCTACAACTGCCAGAACCACGGGCACGTTAGTAGCCAATGCCACATGGGTGCCAGGTGTCGGTACTGCGGCCTCGGCCACGACTCCCGTACCTGCCCCACCCGAGCTGATTCAAACGTCCACTGCTGTGCCAACTGCGGTGGCCCCCACCTTAGCTCCTCCGTGACCTGTCCGGAGCGACCAAAGCTTTCCCAAAGGGAGCCTCCCGAGCGTGCCGCCAGGTGGCAGCACCCCAAGCCCCGCCTCCAGACTGCAGAAGACCCTGCGTCGCTTTTTCGAGGCCCTCACGTCCGTGAGAGACGCCATTACAGACGTTTTCGGGGACATCCCCACGTTCATCAAGAAGGCAGCGGCCCTTTCCGCCGCTACCACCAAGGCCGACAAGATGTTGGCTCTCTTCAACCTTATCGAGCCATAGAACGCGGGCCTTCGAGCCTAAGTTCATTCCTTGCAAAAGTTATCGCCTTTACGGCACTTTTTCGATGAAAGAGAAAGGGCGCTTCGCGCCGATGCTCTGATAGTTAGTATCGATTTCCGATTTCCGATATGCGCCAAGAAAGTATTAGAACCAATTTCAAGTGAAATTATAGAACTCTTAAAACTAGCTACATTTGTAATTTAAAAACCGTTTGCAAAAATATTCAATACCGGAGTCATTTGGCTTAGAATTTTTTTTCTTACATAGGATTGACATGAAAAGATGACTTTGGTTTGGAGACCCGACTCTGCTCCCATTCCGATCTAAGCCGAAAAAAAATTATATAGAAATATATATTTCAAATTTGCATAACCAACACATTTAATATAATTTTAAATATAATAATTTTAAGTTTAAAGATAAAATTAGTTATTTTTAAATATCCAAACAGAGTGACCATAGTACTGTGACAATGATCTTATTTTCGTGAATTATACTAGATTTGGTGAAATATTAATATTTTTTATATTTATAAAACCAAAATGTTTATTAGTTACCCACATTTAACTGCAACTCGTTTTTTTATTTATTGGGAGTTCAGAAAGGGGTCAGCAACAGAGGCTCCAACTGTTTCGGTTGCTTCGTTATCTGTTAATGCTGGCAAACGACCGCTCCCTTCTTTTCGATCCACATTATTAGTGTCACGATACCTAAAATTATTTATAATAAAAATCATTTATGCAATCAAAGTTCAGTTTTCTATATATTTTCAAAGATAAAAAAATAAAAATTTATTAACTTACCGATTTATCCACCTTGAAACCGTATGTGTGCTGATTCCAAGAGTTGCAGCTATTTCACGATAATTGGAACCAGCTTTATGCATTCCAACAAGAATGCCTTTAGAAGATGCATCTAATTGATCGACATTTTATCAAATAAAAGTGCTCAATACAGTTGAAACACGTAATTATATTACATAAATAAAATAGAACGCAAGTGAAAACCGAAAATATCGTTTTCATTTTATTCGTCTGAAATCTGTTTATTATTTATCGTTTGCATTTTTTCCGTCTGAAATCTGTTTATTATTTTTTCCTCTTAAAATTAAAAAAATGTAACAATAAAAATTTAGATAGTCAATTTAAAGTCGAACATGAATGGAAAATTATAAAAAAAAATATTTTTATTGTATAACGAATTTAAATTTAATTGTTATAAAGTAATTTGTTAATCTATGATATAATATATCGTTTGGACTTATTTGATAATATATCGGGTTTTTTTTAATCAAAGAATGAAAGAAAAATAAGATGTTCTAAAAGAACTAAATAGCCATAGATATTATAATTAAAGTATTAGACTGGCTGATCACGTGACACTCCAATGCTAACGACGGGACGCGCATGGAGGCTTTTTAAGAGGGCATAATGGCCAGTGTTGCTACCACTTTAAGGAGAAAAATACTACGAAATAATACCATTCATTTCTAAAACTTCAACAAAAAAAATACTAAAAAAGGATTTAAAGTCACTAAAAATATTCCAAAAAGCAGCTACAGTATTTTTACGATATTTTTTTAGTAATTTTAGAATTATTCTAAAATACTTATATGCTCTTTAAACTTTAACTAAACTTTTAACTTAATTTTCGAATTTATTTTAGAATTATTCTAAAATTACCAAAAAATATCGTAAAAACACTAGCTGCATTTTGGAATATTTTTAGTGACTTTAAATCCTTTCTAGTATTTTTTTTTTTGTAATTTTAGAAATAAATGGTATTATTTCGTAGTATTTTTCTCCCTAAAGTGGCAGCAACACTGGCCATTATGCCCTCTTAAAAAGCCTCCATGCGCGTCCCGTCGTTAGCATTGGGAGGTCACGTGATCAACCAATCTAATACTTTAATTATGATAACTATGAAAATAGCCTACTTTCCAATTACTTAAATACTTACTAATTTTCTAATCGGGAAAACAAGTAGGTTTGTAAAGTAACTGCCACCCAAACCGATTCTAACACACGATTTATACAAATAAGAAGAAAAAAATCGCACCCAGCTTGCAGTTGTAATTAAAACTTTAAAAAAACTTTTTTAAAACTAATTTGAAATTCAAATACTAATTAAATGGGAAATTCGCCGACAAACAGAAGACAGATGTCCGTCCGGACGTACAGAAGACGGACAAAAAGTATGAAAGTTGGGTCTCTGAGGACATACCTTTCTAACAATTTTTTTATTAAATAAGAAGGATAGTACCGATTATGGAAGGGGGTTCGGCGGCCAGACAGACATCGTCAGCCTGTCAATAGTATATTATTTTTTATATAAATATAAATGAAGATGATTTATTGAACTGCACAACTAATTGTATAATATTTCATATTATAATAATGTTGTTTTTAATTGTTTTATTTAAAAGTTTGGCTACCTTTATCTCGGGTTTATTATCGAGGGAATCACCTACCTTCGCCTACTTTAACGTTATACACTTAATACACGTATAACTGTAATTAAATTCAGTTTTTTTTTCCAAAACTCTTCATGTTCAGCTTAAATAGATTTTTGATTTATTTACTTCGCAGAAAAGTAAACTATGTTCTTAACAATCATTTTTAATCACCAACGATCGGTCCAATCTTGATTGTTGACGTTTTTCATTTTTATTACGGTCCCCTATTTCAAAATAAAGTTATTATCATCATAACTCAAAAGTTTTGCTAGTAGATTACGAAAATTTTGCACTTTTCATTAACTTTTTGATCCTGAATCCATTTCTGCAGAAAATTAATGGGTTATATTCATATTTTTTCGAAAAAATATTAATATTTTTTGAAAAATAATAAATATTTATTAAATTATATAAAAGTATTTTAACTTTGTTTGGAATTTGTAAAGTAACTCAGAAAAAAATATCGTCTGGCTACGTATATTATTAATGGGATATGATCAAAAGTTTGGAAATCTCATTTAACATTATGATCCATAAACTTTCTGTAACCATAACTCAAAAACTAATAAAAATCTGGCAACGAAAATTGATATTTGGGGTATTTTGACAATTCTAAACATTTCTATGCCAAAAAAATTGGGTGTTGCCTTTGGAAATTTTGAAGTTGGTATTAATTTCAATATGAAGACGACCCCTTACGAAATTTTTTGTGTTGACCAATCAACTCAGAACGACATTTCCGTTAAAATGACGTATCACAATTATGCCTCCAACAAACGTGGCCTCAACAGCGAGGTCTGTTCCCTTTTTTTTGTCACGACTGTTACCTGGAGACATCGTACCTGTGGGGTTAAATAGTAAAGAAAAAATCTTTTAAAAATGTCTTAGTATAGCCAGATTTTTTAAAGGAGAATACCAAAAAATATTTAAATAATCGGTTTATAAAAAAATATTTAAAATTAAAAATCTAAATCTGTCCCAAACCTCAGCCACTTCCCCCTACTGTTTTAGCACACTAAAGTCTAAATGGTAATGTAAATTCTCTAGAAAATTAACTTTAGTTACCTGAGCCAATTCGCTATGTCCTTGCGGCACTTATAAAGTCCCATGGTTTTACTTTTTATTACTCCTTTAAGGGGAAAGTAGATGGTAGTGGAGATTTTATGAATGCAGTATTCAGTTTTCAAAACGACTAAAGTGGTAAATCATATTCATTCAACAAAAATTTCTTTGTTGGTCAATGTATTTAGTTATCATAAATGAAGAGTACAGGGGGAAACGCTTGATTTATTAAGTGGGTTCCGTAATTTGCCCTGTTGGGGGACGGGGCGGCAAAAACCGGGGGTTTTTCTCTTTCTTTTTCGTTGGCCAAAAACTGGGAATCGTTATCGCTGAATTGGGTGGTTTAGAAAAGTCGGGTTTGGGGACTTTTAATGTTTGCAAACCCCTTAAAATTTTTAATTTTTTTCAAAAAATTTTGGGTGATTTTAATCGTTATTTTTTTTTTTAAGCTTAACATGATGATAACAAGCTTTTGAAAAAACGCTGAACTAATTTGGGGGTTAAAAGTAGAGAATCAAAAAAATTGGAAAGGTTTTCCCCTTTACCCTTTTTTTAGGCGATTACTCGCTATCAGGGGGGCCAAAGATGCCTTTTTGGAAAAATTTTTTAAAAAATTAAGTTTTTTTTCCCCTTCAAATGGAAAAGAAAAACCCCGGGGAAAAAAATTTTCAAATTCTTTTATCTCCCAACTTTTTTTTTTCCCGTAAGATTTTTAAATGCCAGAATTTTTAAAATTTAGGAAACGGAAAAAAATTAAAAAAAAATCTTTATTCCTGCAAAAAGGGAAAAAGCTTAATTTTTTTTCGACTTTTAAAACCCCACAAATTATAATTTCTGTTTAATTGTTAATATTAAAAACAAAAATTTTCTAGGTTAAATGTCCCCAATCTTTTTTAAAAAATTTTTTAAAATTTTTTTTAAAAATTTTTTTTTTATCTTTTAAGGTATCCGAACACGTTGGAGCATTTTTAAAAAAAATTGTACTAGCAACAACCCAAGTTTTTTTTTTGTATATGTAAAGAAAAACTATAATTAAAACGTAAAATTTTGCATACATACCCAAAAAAATTTTTAAAAAATGGTATTTTTATATATTTTTTTGCGGTTTTTTTTTTGAAAAATTTAATGACGCTAAAAAAAAAACTTTCACTATGAAAAAAAATTTTAAAATATTAAACCCCAAAATTTTTTAAATCTAGGGGATATAAAAAAAAAAAAAAAAACAAAAAAAAAAAAAAATCTTTTTTTTGGGGGGCGAAAAAAAAACTTTTTAATGCTTTTTTTTTTGGCTTTTCCCAAAATTTTTACCAAAAAAAAAAAAAAAAAAAACCATTTCTTCCACTTTCTTTAAAATTACCTAGACACAAGTTTCATTTATTTTTGTATTATTTCTTAATTGTCAAAAATTTTTTTTTCCAAACCCCATTGAATTTTTTTTTTTTTTTTTAAAAAACTGAAAAAAAATGTAAAAAATTTCCCTTTTTTAAAAAAAAAGGGTAGCTTTAAAAAAGGGGAGGGGAAAAATTTTAAATTAAATTTTAAATTTTTGCCAAAAGGGTAAACTTACTACTACAAAATTTTTTATCAGTTTTATCTTCCCGTCAAAAATATTTTGCAAAACGGGGGATCTTGGTAAACACGCTCATCAACTAAAAATTAAGGGGGTCCACATGTTCTTTTTTATCATCGTAAAAATAACCCAATCAAAAAGAAAAAAAAATTTTTTAAAACAATAATTAATTGCTAAAACGAAATTATACTCCCAAAAATATTTTTGTTCCCCAAAAATTTAAGGTTTTTTTAAACTTTATCAATAAAACAATATTTTTGAGAAAAAATTTTTAGCAAGATATATATAAAATTTAAAATTTCAAAATTTATTTTTTTTAAAAATTTTCATGAAGGGTGCATACTCAAAAAACGTATCTTTAAAACCGGGAAAAATCTTAAAAAAAAAATTTGTGAAAGTTTAAACTTTTTTTTTAGTTACATTACATACTAAAAAAAAAAAAAAAAAAAAAAAAATAAAACTTTTTTTCCAACCCCCCAAATTAAAAATTTTTCAAAATGTCCTTTAAAATTTTGGGGTTTCCACGGACGAATTTTGGGGTTTTAAGTACATATTTATGCATAAAAATTCATAAATATTTTAGTACTAAATTTTTTCCCGGGGCCTTAAAAAAGGGGTTTAAATTTTATAGGGAAAAAAAAATTCACCTTTTAAAAGGTTTGGGGAAAACCACTAAATTGTCTACTTTAAATATTTGGGGAAATTTTTTGGGGTTTTAATCAACAATAGTTCGACTCAATTATTCTTCTTAGCATAGCATTAAATTGCAGTTTTTACTACAATGAATTATTACAAAATTATAAAAATTTTATTAACATTATTTAGCAAAAAAATTAGTGTATATATAAAATCATAATTAAAATGTAAAACTAAGAATGTTCCGAAAATATGTTCCCTTTGTAACATTATGGGTTCCCCGGGCACAATCCCGAAAGCCAAATCCCGAAAGCCAACCCAAAACCCCCCAAATCCCAAAGGCCAATCCCGAAGGGGCAAACCCCCAAGGGGGGAAATTATTTGTGTGAGTGAAGTAATGATGAAGGGGGAGGGGAGGGGGTACTCACTCACTCCCAATCACCCCATCCACTCCCTCATCCACTCCACTCACTTCAATTCTCCCATTTTCTATCACTAAATAATCTCTAATATTTAAAAAAAAAAAGAGAAAAAAAGGCAAAAATACATTTTGGGTTTCGCCCCCCTTGGGGGAAACAAAACCCGTGGGGTTTTTTACCCTTCGGGATTTCCCCTTTGGGGGTTTTGGGATGTGGGGTTTGGGGTTTGGGGTTTCGGTTGTGGGGTTTTGGCTTTGGGTTTTGGCATGTCGAGATTTCGGTTTTTGGGTTTTTTGGTTTGGGGGGTTTGTTTTTTGGGTTTTTTCCCCCTCCCCAACATTATAAAATCGTTTTAGGCAGATTTTTTTATTTTTGGACAGTATTAATTTTTGGGGTATTTGGCAGAAAAATTATTTTTGACTTTTTGGGGCAGGAAAAAAAATTTTTTTAAAAAGAGTAATTGGGGATCAAATTTTTCAATTATTGCTATATTTTATATTATGTTTTGAAGAACACTTTTATAGTAAAAAGGTTTTTAGAAAATATTTTTAAAAAATGAGTAATATTTAATCGACCCCTTCCCAATTTTACAGTAAAAACCCTTTTTTTTCTATGTTTGATGGGTTTTTTTCGAAAAAAACCAACATTATATTTAAAGAAATTTTTAAATTATTTATAAAATTTTGGGTTACTACAAATTTCAAGTAAAACTGGGAAAACTGAAAGGAGTAAAAATTATTTTAAAAAATTTTTTAAAAAAAAAATTCAAAGCTTAGAGAAAAAAAAGGGGTAAAGTAAAAAAATTAAAATATAAGAATAACTTAAATAAATAAAAAAAAAAGTCCTTGGGTTTTATTGGGGAAAACAAACTGCAAGGGGCCAAAGTAGTAAACACAACTCACTCTTTTTTCGAACCCGACAGTAAAAAGCAAATTTCCTGCACTTCTACTAAATGTTTTTTCTGAAATTTTTCCGGTTTTTTGTGGTTGCAAAAAAGGATGTTTTTCAAATAATTGGCATGGTTTTTAAATTTATTTTTTCTTAGTGTAGCAAAAGTTTGTAACCATGAAAAAATATAACTTAGTTCAATATATTTTTATTTTTTGACCCGGATTTTAATTTTCCTTGAACTTAGGGGTAACGGGCATCTCTGTAAATGGGAAAATTGCACTTTTAAAAAAATGAAAAAAAAAAAATTTTTTTTTTTTTAATAAATTTTTTTTATTCTGGCAAAACCCCTTTTATATATAAGAAAAAATGGTTTTTTAAACCCCCTTTTATGATTTTTTTTAAAAAAAAAAATATTTTCCATACTTACAACCCGGGGGTAAATTTTTAG
Organism: Oedothorax gibbosus; assembly: GCA_019343175.1. Lineage (NCBI taxonomy): Eukaryota > Metazoa > Arthropoda > Arachnida > Araneae > Linyphiidae > Oedothorax > Oedothorax gibbosus. The sequence continues at coordinate 10,252 of JAFNEN010002239.1, forward strand.
ATACTGAGCATGGCCAAGACAAAAATATCCATGCGAACGGAAAAATTGGGGGCCCTTTTTTACTCCCCAAAAGTCCCCCCAGGTATTTCAGTTAAAACCTGATTTAAATCTATGTGGGGTTAAAATTTTTGGGTTAAAAAATGAGCACTAAAAACCAAAAATAAAAAAAGTACAGATTATTCTCTATAGGAAAAACGAGTCTTTTTTTAAAGGGAAAAATTTTGGGTTTTTTAGTTTGAAATACCCTCAAACTAGAGCTAAAGGGGCCAATTGGGCTGGTTCGTAATTTTTAACCCCGTCGGCCGGTGCCTGATAAAAGTGGGTAAGATTTAATTAAATTAAAAAAAATAAAGAGATTGGTTGGTTGGTAAAATATATTCAGGTTTGTTGCCCCTTTGGCGCGACCCCTTATAAACCTTCGTAAGTAAGCAGACCAACAACAACACACAATAAGTGGACCACTAATTTTTAGAGACAGGGCCCCAATAGAGGATCCCCAGAATTGGTTGTCACCCCCCAAAGGGATTTATTTTGGATGGGGAAATTGAGGACTTTCGGAACCCCCAAAGATTTAAGAGCACTACTCCGCATATACTCGGGAGGTTTTTCGTGGACCCGGGAAATCGATCGGGGGGGGACCTTTCCCATCCCGAAAAACCCAGACGCTACCACTAGGACTCGGCCCCCCAATTTAAAAAAATCCTTTTTAAAAAGTTACTTAAGAGCACTCCCCTTTAATTTTAATCATTTCGCTGTAATTTTTAGTTTGAGTGATAACCCCAAATGCTTTTATAGAAAGGAAGGTGGTTACAATTAATGGTAATTTTTTTACATAAATAAATAAAACTATTTAAAAAACTAAATCAATTTTAAAAATAAAAAACATTTTACTTTTTTTATTAAGTTTTTGCCATTTAAAATTAAACTGTACATTTTTTTGGGGGTTTAGAAATTTTCCCTAATAAAATCAATCTAGTTAGGCCACAACCACATTTTGATTGGAGGGGTTTTTGGGGGGGCAGACAGGGGGGGGCAAAATATGCTTGCATGGGGGCCCCTGAGAAGGAAAGGGCCCCGCCAGCGTGCCGGGTTTTTTTAAAAAAAAATTTTAAAAAGGGGAAAAAAAATTTTTCAAAATAAAAAAAATTTTTTTAAAAGGTTAAAATTTAAATTTTTGGGGGCCCCCTAATGCCCAAGATTAGGGCCCCTATCAAAGGAAAAAAAATTGTTTCCCCATTAAAAAAGAAATTTGCAATTTTTTTTATTGTTTTTTTTAAAATTCGTTATTTATTTTTGCAATTTTCCCGTGATTTTTTCACACTTTTTAAAATTTCTTTAAAACAACTCGATAAGCAAAATTTTTTAAAATTTTTTAAAAAGGGGGGGGCCCCCTATGTTACTTTAGGATATTTTACCAAGGGAGTACATTTTACGACTGGGAAAAGTCCCATTTTTTGGAACCTAAAAATTTTTTTTAAATTAAAAAAAAAAATGGGGAAAAAAAAAATTGTTTTTGTTTTTATAATTTTTTTTTTTAAAAATTTTTTAGCATTGACCTTTTAGCATTTTTTTTTAAAATTTTTTTAAAAATTTTATTCTTTCTTCGATAATTTAAACAAAAAAAATTTTTTTTTTTTTTTTCCTTCTTTTTTTAAAAATTTTCACAAGGGGGCCCCCCGGGGGGAATTTATATATGCCCCCCTAAACACCCCCCTTTTTTTTTTTTAAGAAATTAACATTTTTTTTAGAAAACCCCCATTTCGCATTTTTAAATGTTTTAAAAAAAAAAATTTGTAATAATAAATGGTAGGGACTTGCAGTTTTATACCAACCATTAATGTAAAATATTTATTTTTTTATTTTTTTTTTTCGAATGAAATAAAAAAAACTAAATAGAAATGTGTTTTTTGAAAAATTAGTTTTTTTTTATCAAAAAACACCAAAAACATAAAAATTTTTAAAAAATTTTTTTAAACAATATAATTTTTTTTTAAAAAAAAACCCCCATGTCCCCCTTTTTACAGTTTTATTCAAATAATAAAGGGCACGAGCCCCATTTTCGTAAAAAGTCCAGACAAATTTTTTTTAGAGCAAGGAAAATGATACCCAAAAAAATCCTTAATCTTCTCGTACTTTAAAAATTTTTAAAAATTTTTGTATTTAATTTCCCTTTTTCTTTTTTTTTTTTTCAAATAAATTTTTTTTTTTTTAAAAAAAAATTTTTTAAACAAAAATAAATAATTAAAGATACATTTAATATAAAAATAAATGTTGGGATTTAAAAAAAAAAAAAAAAAAAAGGTACATTTTACGAATTTTTAACTTTGATTGCAAATTTTTTTTAAAAAAATAATAAAAATAATAATAATAAAAAAAATTTTTGCACAAAAATAAAATAAAAATTTAAATTTAAAGGGGGGAAAAAAATTTTAAAAAAACAATTATCCCCCCTATAGAACACCAAGGGTCAAAAGGGCCCAAAATTTTTCGAACGAAAAAAAAATTTCTTTTGTTTTAAAAATTTTCAAACCAAAAAAAAAGAAAAAATTTTTTAAATTTTCAAAAAATAATATTTGGCAACAGAAGTGTCGGGGGTATTTTAAGGGGGGAAAATAAAAACAAAATAAAATTTCTGACATTTTTTTTTATTTCAATAATTGGGGAAATTTCATAATAAAAAAAATTTTTTTATATGGGGGAAATTCAAAAAAAAAAAATTTTCAAGGGGTTTTTTTAAGGAATAATGTGAGATTAAGTGAAAATTTTTTTTATTTTTTTTGTAAGGGGAAATTTTTCTCTCTTTTGTTTTTTTATTTTGAAAAGTTATGTAGAAATAATAGGATTTTAAAACTTATGTTTAAATTTAAAAACCCCATTTAAATAGGTAGTTTTTTGTTTTTCCCCAAAACAGGGGGGAACATTTTTTTTAGCTAACAACAAATTATTTTTCTTTTTTAGAAAAAATTTTTTTAATTTTTCCCCCAAAATTACTTTTTAAAATTTGGGGTCATTATAATAAAAAAAAAATTGACTTTAATGAAAAAAATTTAAAAAATTTTTTTTAATAAAATTGTTTAGTAATAATTTTAATAGTTTTTTTTGCAGCCAGATTATTTTTTTTTTTAAACCCTTTTGTTGAGTTACAAAATCACACTGTTTTTTGCCTTTTTTTTTTTTGAAAAATTTAAAAATTAAAGAATAAAACTAAAAAATTGAAAAAAATTTTTTTCCCCTAATTTTAAAATTTTTGTTTTTTCCCCAAAGAATTTTTTTTCAAATTTTTAAAAAAATTTTGACTTAGGGGGTTTTTTTTAAAAAAATTTTTTCAAATAGTGTTTTCACAAAATATTATGACCGAAAATGAAAAAAATTTGTTTTTTTTAAACAAATTATTTTTTAAAAAAAAAATTTTTTAATTTAACCCCCTTTTTCCCTAGACTCGAAAAAAAAAGGGGGGAAGTCCGTTTTTTTGGGGGGGGCCCCAAAAAAATTTTTTTTTTAAAACATAGACGACCAAGCCCCGGGAAGGGAGATTTTTTTTTCCTTTTTTTTCCGGGGGGGTCAGTTCCTAAGGAATCCCTATCAGGATGGGGGACCCTTTTATTTTTTTAATACATCGCGTTTTTCCCAAAAATCAAACCCCCTTTTCCCCCCCCCCCCCCCCCGGGAAAAAACCTGGCTACATCACGGGGGTTAAGTAAGGAGTTATATAGATTTCATTTTTTATGTAGCAATTTTTTAAAACAGTTAATTCTATATTATTTTTTCGGAAAAATTTTTTGGGGTTTTTGGGGGTTTATTTAACATCGCATTTTGAGGGCTATTGCTGACGGGCATTTTTTGTTTGGAACCCCCCGGGAAAAATGAGTTGGGGGGGGGGGGGGGGGTTCTAATGTTTTTGGGGGCCCAAAATAATTTTTCATAGGGGCCCGTAAATCCTGCCGGGGAGAAAATCACCGGGGGGGGGAAAAACCCAGATATAAAACCGTATTTTTTTGGGGGTATGCCCCTTTTCTTTTTTTTACTCACACAGCCAACCCCAAACCTCCAAAATTTTGAACCCGGGGAAAATGTTTTGGGGGCGACACCGACCAAAAATTTAAAATTGGCATTTTGTCAAGTATAATTTCAATGGAAAAAAATTTTGGGGGCCCAAAAAATTTTAAATTGTTTTTTGACGTGATTAGAGTAAACGCCCTTTTTATCGAGAAGAGCGGCTTAAAAAAAAATTTCAACCCCCTTTTTTTTTCAGTTTTTCGTCAAAAAATCTTTGGGGGGTAACGGGGGCTGGGTTCTAAATTACGATCCCCCTATCAAAAACCCTATTTTTAGCTTATTTTAGGATAATTAAAACTAATCCTAATAAATTTTTGATTAAAACGTAGAAAAAAAAGGGGAAAAAACGCCTCGTGAAATACCCCCGTTTTCAAAGTCCCCTTCCCCCAAGGGTTTTTTTTTGGGTTTTAAAACTATTTGATCATTTTAAAATTGACGTCAATTTTAAATTTTCCCCTTTGTTTTTCGCTTGCAAAATTTTTTTTTGTTTTTTAAAAAGTTTTCGATGTTTTAAACCCCCTTTGGGACAAAATTTTTTCCCCAAAAATATTTTATCTTACCCCCTTTTTAAAACCCCCCTTTTCCCCCGGGGGGGGATTGTTTTTTCCCCAGTTTTTTTAAAATTTTGGGTTTAGGGGGGGGGGGTGGGGATGGTTTTTAGGAATTTGGGTTTTTTTGGGGGGATTTTTTGAAAAACCCCTTTTTTTTTTTTTAAATTTTTTCAAATGATAACGCCCGGGGGAAAGGGAAAATTGTTTTCAATCATTTTTTACGTAAAAAATTTTTTTTTTTGCAACAAAACAAAATTGCTATTTTTTTTTTATTCATTAAAAAATTATTAAATTTGAACAATAATTGCTTTTTTTTTTTTTTTTTTAAATTTTAAAAAATTTTTATTTTTGAAAAAGGGAAAATGCCAAGAGCAAAATTTAAACCCCTGTATAGGGGGCTGGGGGGGACGTTAAATTTTTGTTTTTAAAAAATCCCCGACGCCGGTTTGATATCGCTAAAAAAGGTTTTCCCGGGGGGTTCCCTTTTTACTATCGGCTTCGTCACTAAAACGGGGTCCCCAAAAAAAAATTATAAAAAAAAAAAAAAAATACGCTGGAAAGGGGGGGGGGGGGGGGGGGAAAAGAGGGGAGAAAGGGGGGGTTTTTGGGGCCCTCCTAAAAAAATTAAATTTTGGGGAAACCCCAACATCTTTATTAGAAATTGTAAAACCCCGAAAATTTTTTAAAATTTGGGAAATTTTTTTAAAAAAAAAATTATAAAATTTTAAATTTTAAAATTTTAATGAATTAATTTTTAATTAGTAAAAAAATTTTTTTTTTTTTTTTAAATTAATTTTTTTTTTTTAAAAATTTTAAATTTAAAAAAAAATTTAAAAAAAAAAAACATGGGTTTTTTTTTGCATTTTTTTTTTTTAATTTTTTAGCTTAAAAAATTTTTTCTTGGAAAAAACCCCTTTACATTGAAATTTTTTTCTACAAAAAATTTTAAAGCATTTTTTCCCGCAAAGGGGTTTGGGATCCAAAAGGGGGTTTTAAAAAACAAAAAAAATTTTCGTTTTTTTTACCCCAAACCCTCGGAACTGCCCAGGGCTTGAGTGAAATTTTGGGTTTTCGGGGGGGATTTGTGGAACATCTGCGTTTTTTTCAGAATACCCCTTCCACTACCCCGACCCCTATAGGCAGTCAAAACTTAGATCAGAAGTTTTTTGGTCACAAAAGACTTCCTGCTGTTCATGGGCAAATAATTGGGGAAAACCACAAAAAATTGTTTTTTTTTGGCAGAACTTTTTAAAATAAAAAATTTAAATTTTGAAATGTTTTTCTTTAAGCTTAATTTGGGGTCCTTTTAAGGGAAAAAATTAATTTAAAACACTCTTTCCTTTTACCATTTTTTCCCTTATTTTTTTTAGTGGGGGTAAGTGCAAAATAACAAAAAGTTTTTTGGGAAAAAAAAATAAATAATCTCAAAGACCAGCTTTAAGCCCCAAACAAAAAAAAAGGGGAATTTTTAAAGACGTAGGGGAGCCCGGGGCTAGTTTTCCCATGTTTTTTTTTTTTGATTGTAAAATTTTTAAACTTTTTTTTTAAAGAAAATAAGATTATTCCCATTCCTCACGTGGTTAACTACAAACAAAGCATACTATTTTACTAAAAAAGTAAATACACTTTTTGGCAGCAAAGGGGTTTAAAATGCAAACCCTTTGATTTGGAAAAGGGTGCCCGTTACGGGGTCATTTTTCGACGGGCCAAAAAGGAAAGGAAAGGAAATTTTCCCAACTATTCTTGCAAAGTTAAAACTTTTTTTAAAAAACATTTTTATTGTTTTTTTTTGTAAATTTTTTATAAATTAAACTAGCCCAAAAAGTTTAATGCCCCAAAATATGGGTAAAATTGAAAAAAAAAAAACTTTTTACATCCAAATTTTTATAATAAAGGTCATATCACTTTTAAATCAACCCAATTTTGTAAAAATTTTTTTATTTTCATTTTTAACTGTAGTTTTGGGAAATTTTTTTCTAAGGATTTTTCTAAAAATTGCTAAAGGGTTTTTACAAAAAAATCTCAAAACATGCCCCCCTGATTTGTTGAGTTGCTTTTTTTTAGCCATTAATTTGCTAGGGTTTTAAATGCAAACAAAAAATATTAAGTTTTTTAAATTTTAAAATTTTTTCTCGATTTATTGGGAATAAAATTTTAAATTTTTAGATTTTTTTTCGCTACGAAATCCATTCTTGACAAATTATTAGAAAAAATGCATATTTTACTTCCGAATGGTACGATTTCTTTCAAGCTTTTTTTTTTATACAAAAAAAGACCTTTTTTAAAGAAAAAAAAAACTTTTTACATTTAGAAAAGGGGGGGGAGCCCGTAGGTTAGGCGCTCGGGCCCGCATGCGGGAAAAACCCAAAGGGTTCGGGTAGGGCTCGCCAAAATAATGCCCCACCCAAAAAACGGCCCGTGCAGCCAAAAAAGTCCGGCGAATAATACCCCGTGGAAGGGAGTGCACGTTAAAAAATGCTCCAAAGTCCCCAAACCCGGGGTACCATGTCACCCTTTTAGAGGTTGGGGTTGGGTGCCGACTCAGGTGTCGACTCGTCACTTGACTGTGGCTCCCAAAATACGATGCCCGGCGCCAATAGCCCTCGTGTAGCTCTAGGCCCACGATAATTCAAAACTAAACCCAAAAAAAAACAAACTTAAAGATTGTTATAAACTTGGGGATTGTTGAATTCTTGCCCGCGTTAAAATTTTTGGGGAATCTGCCCGTCGCCATTAAATTTTACTTTTAAAAGTGCCTTCTATATTAGAGGTTTTTTAAATTATTTTAAAAAAAATTTAAAATTTTGTAGAGAGAGGGTTGTATATTGAAACTATAAAAATTTCGTATTTGTGTAAAGATGGAATGGATCTTTTCAAAAAAAACGAAAGTCTTATAAGCCCATTTTTACCCTTTTCACAACTACTTCAACTCCCCCTAGGGCACCATGGGATTTAAAAGTTGCCTCAAGTTCGGGAGATTTTTTCATGCGAGCACGAAAAATCCCCAAGTTGGGATGTACCGTTAAGGGCCAAACAAATTCAGTATTTTTTTGGGTATTGTGGGCGAAATAGCTTCGCCAAATGTGGGTTTTTTATTACCCTTTTTTAAAAGGGAACCCTTTTCATGCTTGCAAAAAAAATTTAAAAATCTGCCCTAATTAAAAATGGGGTTTATTGAAATTTTGTTAAAATGCCCAAAAAAAAAAAAAAACAAAAATGATTTAATTTTTTAAAAAATTTTCCATGCCAAATATAACTTAAAACGTTTAATTTAAAAAAATGCGATTAAAATTTTTTATATTTAAAGGAACCCAATCTAAATTTATAAAATAAAAAAAACAAAATCCGATAAAAATACTTTTCTTCGAATGCTAGTTCCCTCCCAAAATTAAACAAAAACAACCAATTGCTTTCCCTTTTAAAAAACCATTTTCTAGCCCAAAAATTTCTTTTTTGAAGGGCTTCAAAACGTGCAAACACTCTGGGTGATGGGCTCCATTTACAAAAAGAAAAAATTACTTTTAGGAACAACGGGAAAATTTTACGCTCAAGAGCATGCAATGTTTTCAATGAGATAAGAGCGAGGGCTATGGTTTGAAAAAAGTTTT
>JAFNEN010002240.1:0-16980 GCA_019343175.1 Oedothorax gibbosus
TTTAATATAGTCATACTTTTTAAAACCAAAATGGCTAATCCAAGGGCTCCGAAACCCAAATAACCATATAATTTTTAACTATTTCTATGCTTTACAAAACCGAGAGCGCAAATCAAAGATCTCCGATTATGACCTCGTGCAAGTTTAATTATATGTACTTGCTTAACTTAAATGCGCAAACCCCTAATATCACCGTTAATCTGAAAAATTCATACCATTTTTTTAGTCTACCTTGCCCACCTAAATACGCTAATTTGTTTTTGTGAAATTTTAATTACATCCTACACTTTCTAATCCAAAAATTGCTAATAAAAGCAACTTTCTGTTTACCGTTGCTTTTTTTTATGTTTTTTCCACAACTGTAAAAAACTGTTACGGCCAACTGCAAAAACAACCAGAGAAGCTTCCCCAAACATGAGCGTGACGGGTTTTTGACGTCATGTTCCAGTGCCGAAGATCGGAACTATTTTTGGGCGTTTTTGGAACCCAAAAATTGTCATCCGTGAAAGGTTTCGAGACCGTTTTCTTATTTTGGAAACGTCACTCGAACTATACGTCAAAATTTTCCCCCCCCGGCTGTTTGGGGGAGCTTTTTGGGCCTTAGTATTGAGTGGGCCCCGGGTCTGATGCAAATGCAATCGTGGTTTACAAAGAATGTTCGTGATAAATGGGGAACCCGGGGAAAAGGGGATTCCATTGCAGTTTTTCTTTTTAAATATTAGTCATAATCTGAAGAAGTCCCGAAAATGGATTAAATATACCCCCAAAACTCTTAAATATGAAGTCTTACCATTTAAAATTTGAGGGAAACTGTCATTTTTTAAGAGGACTTCGTCCCATAGAATAATTAATTTTTAAAAAAACCTTTTGCAAAAGAAAAAGCTTTTTATGTTTCCCATTTTCACCAGGCTGGGATCTCATAACATCCATTTAAAACAAAATTGAAAAAATAAAATTGTCTTTGATTTTAATTGATAAGTTTTAAAATAATGTCGCCATCTGTTTATATTTTGGATTTTAAAATTTTTTAAAAAATATCATTAAAAACTAAATGACTTTCTTTTTATTTGTTTTCATTTCGATGTTATGTTTATTCCCATACCTGGGGAAAAAAGGGCTAACATAGCAATGCATACTTCTGGGGGAAGTTTTGATTTCAACTAAAGCCTGAGCTCTATGGGACTGACAGTCCCCTTAATGACTCAGTACATAAGTGCCTGTAGTCCTGAGCATAGAAAAGTTACTATAAAGTTTGTTGGTGTGTCAGCAGCCAATTTTGCATGTTCAGATTATATAATTTTTTTACAGTTTCATTTCTGGACCTATTTGATCCGTACTCTGTTTTCCCCTTGCCTTATTCACCACATAAGGCTCTAGAAAGAATAAATTTTCTTTCCCGCATTTTTGTTGCCACTCAAGGGCCCAAGACAGGGTTTCACACACACATACCCCCATACTCCCATAGTGCTACATGCTTTGTTAATTTAACTAACTTTTATGGGTTTATTTTTCTGATCTCAATTAAACCCTTTTTTTAAAAAAAAAACCCTTGTGACACTCATTTGGGGCAGCTAAAGCGCAAACCCTATGGTGTAAAAAAAAAATGTTTTTATCAATCATATAACATCTTTATTTTTAACCACTTCTATAGTTAAACTCCGTTTTTTCCCTTTCCGGGGGCCACGACCTGGGCGGGCTATAAACCGAGAGCAAACAATAAAGACAAAAAAGGATGAAATTTTTTTCTTCATCTGATTGCTCGCGCTTTTTTAAACTCCGCCCCTGGTGGCTGTGTGCAAGAACTTGAGTTTAACTATAGTTCTTTTCCCTGAATCAAATTTCTCCCCCCAACCCCGGGGGGGGCACCCTCCCAAGAGCAAGCTTCGGCAGCAGCCGCACGCGCACACTAAACCCCCACTCAGCGGAGCTTCGAGAGCTGGCCCATGACGTCATCGTGCCGCCCCCCCCCCCCGCCCTGCCGTCCACATGCGGCCCCGCATGGACCCCTCCCCCCCGCCCCCCTCCTCCGATCGTGCGGGGGAAGTGTAAGCCTAACTTCACTATTGTGGCTTAAATTTTATACATGTCATATAGTGGTTTTTGCGATGTCACTCTTTTAAAAAAAACGAGCGGGTTTTTTCTCAGTCTGAGTTAATTTCCACTCCTTTTTTTGCCGAAAAAAATGGGACTTCTCCTATAGGTGAAATTTTAAATCTTTTTCGGAGTGGTAAAAGAATAAAAAAAACATCTGCGTCCTACCCCTTAAAACAGGCGGTTTTAAATCATTTTGAGTTAATTTCCACTCCTTTCCGTGCCAAAAAATGCACTTCTCCTAAAGTTTTGAATTTCACATCTTTTTGGGAGTGGGAAAAAGAAATAAAGAAAACAACCCTGCGTCCTCACTTTTAAAAAACGAGCGGTTTTAATCATCTGAGTAATTTCCAATCTTTCCGTGCCAAAAAATGCACTTCTCCTATGGGAAATGATTTACTCTTTTCGAGTGGTAAAAAAATAAAAGAAAAAAATCTGCGTCCTAACTCTAAAACGACGGTTTAATCAGTCTAGTTATTTCCACTCCTTCCGTGCCGAAATTGCCTTCTCCCGTGGGAGTGTTTTTTCACTCTTTGTTTTAAGAGTGTAGTGTAAAAAGTTTGTAGAAACTGGTTCCAAAAATTATACACCCGTCAGAGGGCACTGACAAACGAGGCCTTTAAGCTACCAATATTGCTGTGACGCATTTGCTGACCCTTAGGGAAATAGTTTGAAGTAATTAGTTTGGGAAAAAGCATGTTCAATCCCCCAAACTAGTACTTTTTGTGATTGTTTAAATTAGATTTTAAACACAATTTCATAGTCAATTTTGGGGTCCTGTATTTAATTTTTTTGGCATCTTAATAAAAAATTTTTTGGAAAACAGTTGTTTTTAGCATTAATGTTCATGAAAAAAAATTTTTGGGGGCCCCCTGGGCACGTCCCCCCGTAAAGGGAAAATTTGGGGGCCTGGCACGTGCCCGTGAAAAAAATTTGGGGCCCGGGGCCCACGTGCCCCGGGGGAAAAAATTTGGGGCCCCGGGCACGTGCCCCTTTTTCCCTGCCGAAATCAGGCCCCTTTGTGACCCCTAAATGTGGTTGACCAACCCCCCTTTGTTTGGGTTTTTTGTAAAAAATTTGTTTTTCAGTTTCATTAGTTCAGGCGAAAAACTGCGTTTTTTTTTTCGGTGTCTACTACGAGTAGATTTTTCTAAGTAAAATAATGCAGACGCCTCATTTTTGTACTAACTTTTCCATGCCTTGTACTGTCCGTTCTATCGAAATAAAATTGTTGTAATAAACCGCCATACCTGAAATTGCACACTTATTGCGTCACTTACTCACAAAACCCCAAAAAGGCTGAAATCATCGTATAGTTAGTTCATTAGTTACACGAAAATCATTCAACTCTAATTCAAAATGATGATTTTAAATCTGGATTAATTAATTTGAAGTACAGATATGGATTGTTTCTTTTTCCTTCTTAAGGTGGCCGAAACCCCGTCCCCCAAAGGGCATCGGGGCCCGAGCCTCTAAATGTCTTCTCCCGGCACTACTCTGGACCCCAACAACAGCAGGAACGAAGTGGACCCGAAGTCCCCCGTGGCTACGGCCCGCTTTGAAAACGGGGGCCCCCAGCAGGACCCCTTACGAACCCACATCTAGGTATGGGTTTTCGATTCATAATTCAACAATAAAAATCTGTAGGCCAGAGGAACAGCAATCATCAAATCTTTTAGAAACACATCAGTCCCCGCCCAAACAAACAAATCACCACATCCCGTGTCAAAGTCAACCAAGACAGTTTCCTTAAAGTTTTGCGTATTTGGGGATTGTTTTTTTCTTTTGCAGTTTCCTCATATTCTGTTATTAAAAATTTATCAAGCAAAAAAACTTGGTGACTTGGGTTTTTACACTGTACGTGGATGGCCTGGTATTTTGGGAAAAACCCCACCTTTGTTAGGAAATATATCGTTTCGGGGGGGGTTCGGCGTAGCACTAATCCGAACTTTGGGGAGCCAAAATTTCCAGGTTTATAAGGGATCATTCATTAATTGGCGACGTTTTTAAACTTTAAACGGGCCAAAAAGAAAAAATTTTGGGGCCGCAACCCGTCGCCAAATCCCGCCCCTGCTGTCTTTTTCCCGGGCTTCTCCCTGGACCATAAAACCAGAGCGAGATGGCCCTAACCCCCTCGTGGCTACGGGGGCCCGCTAGGGAAACAGGACCCCTTAAAGAACCCGCATCTAGGTTTTTATGAAACGTGATTTTAAAACTTAAACGCCAACAGATTTTTTTTATTCTACTGTGCATGTGACTTTTTATTAATCAGGAAAGGGGCAGAATACAGGTAAGAGCGTACGTATGGCATTTCGTCCAATTCTGCAGCTGTCGGTCCCCTTTTGAAGAGTACAGGGGGAAAATACCTTCATTGACAAGGAAAATTTCTGTATTGACGTAGGCTTGACGAGTATGGTGATCGGATACCGGGTTTCTCCTTTGGTTTTCTTCCGCGTTCAAGCGTCAGACTATTTCTGGCTGGCATCTGTCTAGAGCTGGTAATCCGTGACGTGGGATAAACCAAGACAAAATTGATTCCCCGCACCAGTTTAGGCGATGCCCTCGTTACCTTCGCAAGCGACCTATGTAGACAGTTTCCCCTGTCTTTAAAAGGGGTTTTTTCCCCTCGTCGTTCTCTCATAATTATAGATTTTATTTTCAAAAGGTCATTTATACTTTTTTCCCTTTACCCAGGTACAAAGGGCTGTCCCCCCGCGTCACGCCGGCAGGCCCTCAACGGGGGGGCAAGGGGCCCCCTGGGTCGGCCTTCAAGGCCCAAAGGGGCCCAGCCCCTCACCGACCCCCGGGCGACGGCTAGCGACTCCTCCGGGCACACAGCGCCATCTACCCCTCAGCGCCAAATGCACTTCAGGAAAACCGAAGGGGGAAAACCTTGATTGTTAAGTTGACTCAAATCCTCCCTATATTTAAAGAAGAAAGAGAAGGACTACATTCTCTGATGATTGATAGATTTGTGTGTTCCCGCGGGTGAGATTTGTGTGGACAACGTTCTCTGATGAAAGATTTTTTGTGCATTCTTCCCGATGAAAATTTGCGTTTACTTCATTCTCTGAAGAAAGATTTGAAACTTATGACATTCTTTTTGAAAAAATTTTTAAAACGGTATAGTTTCTCTAATGAAAAGGTGTGAAAGGGGGGTAGGGGGAAATTCCTTTTTCAAAGGGAAAGATTTTGTGTGCCTTTAAACCTGATGAAAGATTTAAAATTGATCCCAAAAAATTTTTTGGGGTGATGAAAGTTGGGAATGATTGTATTTCCGGCATTTCCTTTGGGATGGGGTTTATTTGTGTTACGGAAATGGCAACAAGAATTGGGGAAATTATATGTGTGAAAGGGCAACAGTACCCAAAAACATAAAATAAATAGGGAAATCTGTTGTTTGTTTGTTTAAAATTGTTTTTTGGACTATTCGGAGAAGTGCGTTTGTGACACCAACAAGGAAAAATTTTAAAATTTAAAATAAAAAGAGTTTGTTATTGGAAAAGGAACTTTGGTAAATAAATAGAATTTGAGGGGGAAAAAAAATATCCAATCAATAATGGAATTCGAAAATGAGGGAATGTAATTGTTTTCGTTAAACGTCCTATTCATAGGATTTCGAGCAAAAACTTCTTTTTAAATTAATTATTAAACTTGTCGCGTACATCCATTAAAACATGTGTCAAATTGTTGATAATGAACTAGTACTATTAAAATTTTTTATTGAAACACGTTTTCATAAGTCTAGACGAAGTGTGTGTCAACACCTCATGTTGGAACTGTAGCAATAGATTCTTCAGTCGAGAACATGGCAGTAAAACATTGCCGAACTTGTGGACATTTGTCGGTATTATGCCCGGTATTCGGCAAATGTTCTACTAGACACTAAATATCCTGATCTTCCCTATCGTAAGTGTTAGAATATTCTTTTCAACAGAGGGCCCCCGAATCGCAAAGTGTCAAAAAGACAAGAAAATCCCTCTTCCGCAGGGCTGGATTTACCATTGGCCTAGGGGCGCCCATGATAGGGGCGCAAATTATTCCGCATTTTTTTGTCAGAAAATTTCCGTAAAATGTTAAGACTACGTACAGTCTACATCTACATGCTCTCCACGAATATAAGTCCCAAATTTGCCTTCCTCGTATAGGTAACGCTGACGGCGAATCTTTCCCATTGGCTGTCAGTGTGTATCTACAGCGCCCTTATTTATTTATTTAATTTTTTTATTTATTTATTTTATTAATTTTACTTTTACGTGAATTAAAAAAATACAATTAAACTTCACAAAGACCTTTCCCAAGTCCCAAAATTTTTCCCTCCTTTACGATTTGGGGTTGAAAGGGGGCGACAAACACCATGGCCTAGGGCGCATAAAATCTAAATCCGCCCTGCTTTTCCGGAATGGATTGGCTAGATCTTTTTTTTTTTAATTTAACGCAAATTGAATAATTTTCAGATTTTCGCTTTTTTGACCATTTTGTCCTTCCCCGCATTTCTTTGCATTCATCTGTTCCAAACCCACGAAACTGTTTAAATTTTTGTTGAATCCATGTTTAAAAATTGTCATTCCTAAATTTTTACATTTTTTTCGGTGTGTTTTCGACACTCTGCAGCTCGATGGTCCCAAAATACTAATTAGAAATTAGTGATACGAAACTAATCGAGAGAAAAATATAAAAACGAAAAGATAATGCAGATTTCAAATTATTTAAATCAAAAATTTTTCTTTACTATAGTTTTAATGGCCAGAAAGCGATTAAATTCACAAATATCAAAGATTTTTAAAATAAAAAAAAAGTTCTAAGTTGAAATAATTGTAAAACTTTCTTCTTTCCCTACCATGATTTGAAACTCCCGGGGCCAAAGGGAATTTTTTCCCCAGAGTAATCTTCTTCCCTCCCTTTTTTTCAAATTGCTGCCACATATCTATTTAATTATGAATATTCTCCAAATTTTTTGGGAAATGAGCGCGGTGCCATCGCCAAAATCGACGGAGAACAGTTTTTCCCAAGATGGTTTTTCAGCAAGTGACTCATGGTCCAGGAATTGAAAGAATAGTGTGGCGTAAAAACATGCAAACAAGTATTGTAGCCAAATAATAAAGCCTCCAAGAGTTCTATAGTAGGTAGAGACTGAACCTGGCAACAGCACCATGACCAACACGGAGACAATATAGGGTGGCATGTGGGCCCGATGGCCGAGTGCGTTTGGATCGCAAGGCCATAACGCTAGCAGTCCGCGCGCTGTAACAGGTGCGGGTTCGATTCCCGCCTTTGCCCTGGGTGTACTTCCTTTCTCAGTATCAAAATTATAAATTAACTAGCATTTTTGTCACTCTATTCGGCTCCGTAGTGAGCCATGGCTGCCGATGGCAGCTCAGTAAGATCGTTCCTACTCGAGCCTACGAGTCGTTCCTCAGTACGAGTCCGTTCTACTACTATCGAACTCTTTGAACGCCTCTTATCTTCGGAACGTGGAAAGAATAGGACCATAACCTTACCATTTGACTAGCGTCGGATGTTTAAGTTCAATTGCGCCAACATTAGTATCATGCCCAATCTGCTGCAAAGATACATTTATGTGCGATTCTGCTGTGCCAATTTTGCTTTAAATCCCCGTTACAAGCATGCTCCAAACGATCTCGCTTTACCAACAAGTTTAGCTTTTATTTCTGCTCCAAAAGTTCAATTTGGTTGTTCCAAAATTGCTCCAACTGAAACCAGCAAAATCCTATTTATGTTATGTTATATGCAGTATGTCCCTAGAATTCAGCAGAAGCATTGCACAACTGTTAAGTCCTGTCTTAATCCTAAGTTATTAACGTAGGATTAAGTACGTAGGATTTAGTCGTAGCCAGTCCTGCTAAAAACGTTGATTCAGCCAGTAAGGCTTAAAATCTGGCTTCCAGTGTCCGTGCTCCAATACTTTGTTCGAATCCAGTACTTATTTTTTAATTTTCGAACGGCGCGCTTATTCCATTTATGCATTATCACCAATAGCTATCTTAATAGAAAAGTACGACGTAATATGACGTCACTGTTCATATTTTGAAAACAAATGTTGATCAAAAAATAAAATCCAAATGTTGAACAAAATCTACGTCAACATACTACATAGACGACCCTATTTTAGTTCAGCTCGCTTTCTCGAAGATTCATTTACGTACACATCATTTAAAGAACACACCGCCAACTGTGCTAATAAAATTTCTTTTTATCAATGTTGAATCGAGCAGACATTTCCCACCAATTTTTCGATAAAATGCAAATGTTGATCAAAATCTACGTCATCAGACTACATGGACAACCCTATTTTTCGTTCAGCTCGCTTTCTCGAAGATTCATTTACGTACACATCAATATAAAGAACACACAGCGCACTGCCATGAATGATCTAGAATCGAAAGATTCAAACGGAGTCTCTTATTTGTGTTTTCACATGGCTGGTAGCTGAAGAACCAGCAAACGTATCCACTCAGGCCAAAAAAACTTTTTACTTGTTCTGTTTTGTGTTTCATTGCACGAGTGTGTGTAGTTACTGTGGATGTCCACACGTGATGGGGAATGCCTCGCCAAGGTCCGATTTCGCGCCAAAGGCCATCTCAACCGTTCAATTGATGCAATCTGATCAATCAACCTCCTAAGATTGTTTATATGTGTAAAATTCTTGGAGAGCTAACATGGTAATTCCATGTAACTGTACCACGATTTAAGAGACTTAAAAGCTTTTAATTCGAAAACTAACTTAAATTAAATCAAGCATGCTACATTATTTTAGTAGTTGTAATGATGTAGAACTAAATTAGCTATTCCGCTATTTTTGTAATTGAATGTTAAAGATGTAGTGATTTTTACAAACGTAACTTACACTGCAACAGAAAGAGTATTTTTGCCATGGAATTAGCCTGTTCCTAATAGTTTTTGTAGGTAAATTCTTAGGAGAGCGCACACCATTGCGACAAACCCAAAAAAAAGCGCGAAGCCAGAAAAGATGCCGCCAAACTTAACGGCAATGGCAGCAAATGAATATAGCGGACAAGAGGAAAGCTAATTGCAAAATGTATGTACACAAAATACAGAAAATAATTAAATAAATGTAAGATTGAAAAAATATATATTTAGCTTATATTTATAGTATATCTAAGTAGGGTTACAAGGATGGCGCAATTATCGTCAATCAAAGATTCGCGCCAAGGGTGTGGGTTAAGCTAGGATCCAACCGTTCATGTAGTATAATTTAAAAGAGGTAGCAGACATACCACGTGTTCTGATCATAACTTTGATTTTATTGTTGTCAATGTCCAGAGTTTACCAATTTTGATGGCGTTGTGTGAGCACAACCACGAAATCGGGAAATTGGCTTAAAAAAATACCCATAAACTAAACCAAATCGGTAGAGATTTACTGTACGGTCCCCTTGGCGAACTTTCCAAATCGCGCCAATAGTCCGTATTTTTGGACGGTCAGATAAGATTACTGGAAAACGCCATCGGTGCGAAGTCATAGAATTCGAGTCATCAGTCGAAGTCAGACAAGTAACCAAAAAATTATTTATCACCAAATCCGAAAAAAATGCGCCAAGGGGCACCGTACAGTAAATCTGATCCATCAAATCCCCTCGAAGATCATTATTTCACAAGTAGTTAGCATTGCGTGAAGAATATGTCGTATGATATAATCGTATTCGATTCGCGCCAATCTCCTATATATTTTTCACGGAATACTTATCATTACCCATTGTTACCAGGGCCGGATTACCAATTAGCAAGGTAGGCAGTTGCCTACAGGCCCGTACATTTTAGGGGCCCCGCAACTTCCAAGTCAAAAGGGCCCCCCTCAGAATTTACGTTTTTGCTCCCGAAAAGATTTTTTTTTTTTTGGAAGTTGGGAATTTCATCGCTCGAGTTGAAAACAAACACAACACAACCCTAAAGGGGCCCCCAGATCACACCCACCTCACAACACGTGGTAAAGGCCAAAGAGAAGTTAACGTTATCTAGGCAATAAACATGGTCGGATACAATTACCACTGTCTCTGCGAAATACGTTTTATAAGGGGCTATTTTGCAGCTTTCGCGCCCCTCTCCGCTACAGGGTTTGTAACAAACACAAAAGCTATAGATAAATAGCACCTAACTTGGCTACTTCGCTGTAAACTGGTCACATCAAGATATCTTTGATGGGTTTTTTTTTTGGCTAAGTTTGGGTCCACTAAAAAATTTTGAATCGAGATCGAATTTTTGTTTCGGGGTTCTAGTAGGAAGTAGGTGTTTTGGTTACGATTTACTGTCTTTAGGTTTGTCAAATAAAAAAGCTCATTAGGATTTTTAAAAATACCAATAAATACGCCTAATTTATAAGATGGTTTTTTGAGAATTTTAAAAATACATGTTTTTTAACTGATTCCAACACATTTATAATTTTTGCTCCAAACAAAAAAAATTATTATTATTTTGCAAACTTTCTTTTTTTTTTCCTAATAAATTAAAAAAGAAGAGAAATTTGGTATTAACATTGCAGAGATTTCCGACAATTTGTCTGTATCCTTCTTTCAATTCCTTTCTAATTTACGATATTAAATTTTTTTTTTTTTCATTTGAAAGGTATGACAACATGGACCAATCTTTTCTCCTGTAATGTCTGTACGAAGGACATCAATGTTCACGCGGACAGAGACAGTAGAATCAAGCCTTAAAGTGTATCAATATCAGTGAAAAATTTGCAAATCATTTAATTTTAAATATGAAGTAGTAAGAGATACAATACGTATTCGACGGAAATAAAATATTGAAAAGTTGGTAAGACAAATATCAAAATATCTACATGAAATCTATCACATACCACATACAATGTGCATAAAAACTGTTTTTTTCCCAAAATGTGACAAAATCATATTTAAAAAAAAATGTACACCCATTGCAAGCAACATTTAGTTTTATAAAAATTCATTTTTTATAAGGTACATAGGTAATAGTAAAATAATATAGTTTTTTATAATAAATTTTATTTCTCCAAAAGAAAAAACTTTCAGCTGAAAGTAATTTAACACCACAAAAGACAAGATAATATTTATAATGTGGTGTGTGTGTGTGGAGGGGAGGGGTATATAGGCTGTCGAAAAAAATACTTTCCGTGATTAGGGATGGTTGGGGATCGTAACCTCCACTTTCCAAGAACAAAATCCGAATCCATATTGTCCAGTTTCTGCAAAAATCATCCGATTTTTATCAAAGCAGGCGATGAAACTTTTTGGGTTTTATGACCAAAGAAGGAAGGCTGTTTGCAAGGTTTTTGTTTGTCCGAGCAAGGTTTTTGTTTGAAACTCGAGACAATTGTTTACGGCCTCCCACAGTTTCGAAACATTTTTTTCGGAGGCACTAGTATGTTTTCTCAGTACTTACCAGATCTTCGACCGATTTCCTGGACTGGAAAATGGACGAAAAATAGATAAGACACTAAATTTATTGCTGGTGTGTCACTAAAGGCTGTAAGTTCAATTCAATCCTTATAGCCACCGAATCTCTTTGGTGTTGGGCAGCTTAGTATTTAACTCTGTGTGGAATCGTTGATTATTTTTTCTCTGTCTGGATCGAGTTTATTGGGAACCGGAGAATTTGACCGGAGACAATTTGCCCGCGGAGAATTTGCCTTGGATAATTTGCCCGGGGAGAACTTGACTGATAGGGCTGCCAGGCATGGCGAGGAAAATTTAGAATTTGACTAATTTTTAATTAATATCGGATTAATTTATTAATTATTAGTAAATTTTATTATTAATCCAACTGTTTTATAAAACTTATGATGAAAGTAAAATATTTATTTAAATTAAAAAACTAATAACGGTAAATAGTTTAAATATGAAAAAAAAATTATGTTTACATAATGTTTAAAATTCAAACAATTCTTTGGTTTAATTACCTTACGTTTTAGAATTAAAACGTGGAAATTAATTATGGATTGACTATTTAAGTTGACCATAAGTTGATAACAGGGATTACCAGTGTAATTTAACAAGAAGTAGTTTTACATTCTTCTTCTTACTTTCTCGAAACTTACAGCAAATCTAATATTTATTTATGTTATTGTGTATTAAAGTTTTTTAATAATTAGTTTTACCTCCATTGACTTGAGATGAGAAAAATCTCTGAACTGGGCGAAAAGCCGCCAAATCCGGCAGCGCTATCCAAAATCGCTATCAGTCAAATTCTCCGCGGGCAAATTGTCACCGGTCAAATTCGCCGGCATTCGAGTTTTTTTGTCATTCATAAGTGGCTAAATGCCTGTTTAAAGGTAAGATGTTAATAAAAATTTAATTTCATTTAATGTCAAAACTTAATATAGTTGAGCTTTCGTAAAAATATAAATTTCGCTTTAATATGCACTATTTTTATATTTTTATGGACATAGTGTTCCAATTAAATTGTTGATTGAGTAATTGTTTAAATTTTTGATTAATTGTGTATATCTGTTAGAATTTAGATTTATTGGAATTGATAAATTAATTCCTACACAATTAATTCTACAATTT
Source organism: Oedothorax gibbosus (assembly GCA_019343175.1). NCBI lineage: Eukaryota > Metazoa > Arthropoda > Arachnida > Araneae > Linyphiidae > Oedothorax > Oedothorax gibbosus. Next base: position 12,620 of record JAFNEN010002240.1, read on the forward strand.
TAAAATTTGGATTCTATTGATTTTATTTATGTGAGTTCTGATATACACTGAAAAAAAAAGTGTAGCATTTCTCAATGTCATAAAGAGAGCGGGGGAGGGGGGAGTTAAGCGGGCCCCGTCAAAATCAACTGCCTACAGGCCCCTACACTGCTTAATCCGGCCCTGATTGTTACCCCTAAAATGCGTCGATCGATATTTAACCCTTTCGATACCAAAGACAATTTGGCATCATCATTTTAGAAATGTTTTTTCTGATCGTATATAGCCATTTATAATATCAAAAAGCACATCATTTGATTCTTCAAACTGTGTTCTATTAGAAAATATTTTTTATTAATCGCAATAGATGTCAACCCTATTATTTTTTTCTAATTAAGATCAGAAACATGATGATGTCAAATGGCATCACTGGGACTGAAAGGGTTAATTTAGCAGACATTTCCGATTAGTTTTTAGAGAAAAGAGCAAATTTCGATCAAAATTCCATAATCGGATTTATGACATCATTTACCACGTCATTCGACTACTTGAATTCGTCATTCATTTATAACCCAGGTAGCACAGGGACGTCGAAATGGCGTCTCGAATTCGTCATCTCTTCTGGTGCATATCAGCCCTGAAGTTTAAAAAAATTCTAAGAATACATTAGATTATTCAGTTACGCATTTACTGAGTGACATCGGAGAGACGTTTCACCCTATAGTTAAACTCATAGTTTCCTTGCACAGAGGCCAAACGACCATGGGCGGAGCTACAAAAACGCGCGGAGCAATCAGATGAAGAGAAAATTTCAGCCGTTTTATTTTGCCTTTATCTGATTGCTCCGCGTGTTTTGTAGCTCCGCCCATGGTCGTGGCCTCTGTGCGAGGAAACTGTGAGTTTAACTATAAAAAAAACTTTTTTCTATCTTTAAACTATAAACCGGGGTAAATGTAAATATTTACGGAATTTTTTGCTTGTAAAATCGTTCTGAAATAAACAATTTGACTCATTGATTACATGAATGATTATGATTTGAAGAAGGTAAATTCAATTTTATTAAAGTTTAGTTTATGAAACATCGATTTAAAGAGTTGTCGATATTTACATATAGTCACTGACTATAGCCTTTACCTGGGTACCAGTTTGTAGTCCTTGGGTTAAAAAGTATTCTGCGGATGCTAATGTACTAGCAAAGTGTTAATTGAAAAATGGGTGAAAACTTATTTTTATCAAAATGTAGGAAATTTTTCTATTTGTTTGCGTCGGGAAAAAAACATGATTTTAAGAGGGACTGTCAGTCCCATAGAGCTAATGCATTAGTTTTGAAATCACAACTTTTGCAAAAGAATTGCTTTGCCATGTAATCCCATTTTCAACAGGTATGGGAATCATCGTAACATCCATTTAAAACAAAATTGAAAAGAAAATAACATCCGGTTATTGAATTATTAATTGATAAAGTTTTAAAACAGTGTCGCCATCTGCTGTATGTTTTTGGCATTTTAAAACTTCAAAAATATATAATTAAATAACTAGATAACATTTTCGTTTCAAATTTGTTTCATTTCGATGTTTTGTTGATTCCCATACCTGGAGAAGAAGGGCTAACATGGCAAATCAATACTTCTGCGGAAGTTGTGATTCCAAATCTAATGCATTAGCTCTATGGAACTGACATTTCCCTCTTAATTTATTTCATTGCATTTTTTCGTGAACCAATCACTCGAACTACAAATTTCGTCACTTTAAGAATATCTTGTGCTGCCGGGGTTATATTATTCTTTTTTTAAGTTATATAAAATGTTTAAATTAAATTAACTACCTTGTCTAACATTTGGGGTTTGGAACCCCTGATCTCTTTAGATATTATATGGAGTGATCACTGAAATGTATTCATTCATGTCATAATTGTATCATAAAGTTTATATTATAAAAAAAAAACTTTGTCCTGTTCATTCTTGAGCGCATACTTAACTAATTCATAATTAATATGCTAATAAGTTACTACTAATCATAGATATCATAGTTAAAGTTATAAATTGGCAGATCACATGACCTCCAATGCTAACGGGCGGGACGCGCATGGAGACCAAAATAAGAGGGGCAATGGGGCCAGGGTTGCCACCAGTTTTTAGGAAAAAAACACTACGAAAAAATACCATTTAAATCTAAAATTAGAAAAAAATACTAGAAAAGGATTTAAAGTCACTAAAAAGATTCCAAAATGCAGCTAGTAGTTTTACGATATTTTTTGATTTTTTGGTAATTTTATAATTAATGGTATTTTTTCGTAGTGTTTTTCTCCTCAAAGTGGCAGCAACACTGGCCATTTTGCCTCTTATTTGGCCTCCATGCGCGTCCCGTCGTTAGCATTGGAGGTCACGTGATCTTGCCAATTTAATACTTTAGCTATGATATCTATGCTACTAATATACTTAACTTTATTCACAAATGGGCTTAATTACTGGAAATATGACCACAAGCAATACTGGGGGGCCGTGGGGAGTCTAGTGGTTAAGATCTCGGTCTCGGGATCGGAAGGTCCGCGATCGAGTCTCGACGCTTCTGAAGACCCACTGAGTATATGTGGAGTACGTGATCGTTAAATCTGTTGGGTCCGAAAGTCCTGTGGTCGATCGTTGCGCAGTTTACCACGGGTAGACAGGTCCCTGGAGACTATTTCCCTCCCCTTCAGGGACATGTCTAAATTGTGGAGGTGGCGATAGATGGCAGCTTCTATCTTGAATGTGTGTGTGTCGTGTCCGTCCTAATAGGGACGCTGAATAAAACAACTCAACTCCATGTCCATCGAGCGACCCTATTCCGTCCTTCTTGACGGTGGCCGTAGTGAGCCTAGTGGTCAGCGTCTCGGTCTCGGGATCGGAAGGTCCTGCGATCGAGTCCCGGTACCACTGAAGACCTACCGAGTATATGCGGAGTACGTGCTCGTTAAATCTGTTGGGTCCGAAAGTCCTCTAAGTTCCCATACCAAATCAATTTCCTCTTTGGGGGGGGCAAGCCAATTCTGGGGGTCCTCTAGTTGGCCTCTGTCCCCTTTTAAAAAATTTGACGGGTCCCTTAAAGTGTGTGTGGGGTTTTCTGTTGGTCTGCTTTTCTTGACGAAAAGGGTTTTTTTTGGGGTCGCCCCGACCCAAACACACAAACCTGAATACATATGTTCTACCAACCAACCAACCAACCAACCGTCCTTCTTGACGAAAGGTTTATAAACGGGTCTTTGTGACCAAGGGACACAAACCCCGGGAAAAAAAAATGTCTACCCAAACCCAAAACTGGGCCAAAAATTTTGGTCCAATCTCCCAAAGGCGAAACCCTTTTTTTTCTGGTGACCTTGTAAAATTTTTTATTGCCCAACCCCTCAGTTGGAAGCTGCGCCATTTGGCTAGGGGGGACCCCGTTGGAAAAGGCTTCGTCTTGCCATGCAAAAAGGTTTTTTTCTGGACTAAAAAACTCTGGAAAAGGGGAAACCCCCGGCTTTTTTAGTACCATTTGTCGAAAAATTGGGCCCCCTTTTGGGTTTTTAAATTTTGCCTCGTAATTTTGAACCCTGGTTAAAATGATGAGGTTGACCCCCGGGCGGGGGAAACCCCAACCCAAAACCGAAAAAACCATCCCTTTCTGTTTTCGGGACCCCCACTATCACAAGCAGTTCCCCCCAAAGACAAAAAACTCATGCTCGCGAAAGCCCCCACTGAACTGAACTAAACTCGGGAATGAGCCCTCCCTTGGGAAAACCCGGTGAAGCCCATTTTTGGGCATTGGCGACGCCCCTTTTGGGGGGAAAATGGCCCCCATTTGGCCCTGAATTCGCCGATCCAAAATTTACACTTGATTGACAGTTTTCAAATTTGGGCGTCAAAAACGCCCCCGCCAGTACTCCCAAAGGGAAATTAAAATTTTTTAAAATTTTTCCTGCCCCAAATTTTATTTTTTTTAAAATACATGTTTCCGAAAATTCATTATATATAAAAAAACCCCCTTAAAAACAATAAAATGTAAAATTTTTTTTTTTGAAAAATTATTGAAAAAGTTTGGTTTTTAAAAAGCCCCATTTTTTTAAAAGGTAAAGTATAGGGGGGCCAAAATTGGGTTTTCCCCCACAGGGTTTCCGGGGTTTTCCGACCCCATTTGCGACGTTACGAGGGTCATTCCCGAGTTTCAGTTGTTCGTGGCAAGGGGCAGGGGTTTTTTTTAGTTTCCTTTCCCTCGCCAGTTTTTTAAAATGCGAACTCCCTCAAAAGGGTTGTAGTTTAGTAGCAGAACCACCTTTTAAAAAGGGGGTTTTGGTTTTTTAAAAAAAGCCGGTTTTTTGGGTTTTTAATGGGGGCTAAACTCGGGTAAAAAACCCGGGGTTTTTC
>JAFNEN010002241.1:0-16378 GCA_019343175.1 Oedothorax gibbosus
GCCATACCGTTTTTTACAGATTATATGTTATCTTTTTTTTTTCCTTTCCAAAACAAACCCAAAAGGCCATGTGAAAAAAAACCAAAAAAACCAATTAAACTTGCAAAATTTTTTTGCAAAATTTCCCCCCCCCAAAACCTACCACCCCCGGAAAGAAACCGTATACCTTTCCCTCTATGGGGATTTTGTAAATGGGCTTTTTCAAATAAAAACATTAAAAATTAATTACGCGTTTTTTTCAAAAAAACAAAAGAAATCAACCTTTGATAATTAAGAGACGAAATTATACTTTTTTTTTTTTTAAAATTAATTTTTATTTTAATAAATTTTCAATTAAAAAGTTTGTTTTTTTTCTGCATTTTTTTTTAAAATAGTGTTTAATTTTTGAATTAAAAAAAAACAAATTTTTAAATCCAACATTTTTTTAGTCGGAACATTAAAAAGTTTTTTTAAAAGTAAGGGTGCCCCCAAAACCCCCTATTTGGTTTTAAAAAAACATGTGCGTATTTTTTAGGTTTTTTTTAATTTTTTTGAAAAAACTTTTTTGTTAAAAAATTAATACTATTTTTTAAAATTAGGGTGGGGGAGGGGGGGATTGGGCATTTTTTTCCATCCCTCAAAAAAAAAAGTTCGGGGCCTACTGTAAAATAAAATTTTTTCACAATAGATTATATAACGTAATATCAGTAAACCTGTACCCCTTTTTAAGAAATCATTTAATTTTAAAAAGGGAAAGATTGTGTGTGTGGTGTGTTCCGATTCCCATGATAATAATTAAAGATTACGGCATGACATGCATGCCGGGGTTTTTTAAAACGATAAATATTTCATTTAAATTTTTTTAATTTGGACTAATGTTGTTTAAAAAATACTCAAAAAAACTTAAAAATTTAGGGACACTATAATTATGTACAAATGATCGAATTTTGCTACCGATTTTTAAAAAAAAAAAATGAATAACGGAATAAAAAAAAAATTACCCAAAAAGGGGGGTTTTTAATTTTTTGATTCTATCTTTTTCACCCCCTTAAAAGTATTTTGACTACCCCATGGTGCTAATACATTAAAAACCCTTGCTTTTTTTTTTGCGAAAAATTCCTCACGGGGCCCTAAAAAGAAAATAAACATTTGGCCTAAAAAATAAAAAAAAAAATAACACAAAATTTTTAAAAAAAAAAACCAAAAAAAAAAAAAAAAAAAAAAAGGAATAAATTGGTATTCCTTCTAAACAAGATGGGGGGGCGATTTTTTAAAAACCCCCCCTTGCATCACGGACCAAATTTTGGCCAATGGCAAGGTTTTTTAAAATTTGCTCTTTCAAAAGACGAAATGGAATTTTTCCCCCGAAAAAAGGGGAATTTATTTCACGTTTGAAAAATAATTCCAAAAATTTTCTTTTTCCCAAAGTTTCTTTTTTTGAGCGAAAAAAAATCAGAAGGGTTATTTTGTTGAAACAATCGCTCTTTTTTTTATGAAAAAAATTTCCTTTTTGACGAAAAAGCCCCCAGAAGGATTTTCGTTTTTTGAAATAATTCGTCCTTTTTGAGTGAAAAATTCACTCTTTTTTTTTAAGGTTACAGTAGATAGAACCCCAAGGGTACAAGGAAATTGGGAACGTAAAAAGTACATAGATGTAAAATTTCAAAAAAAAAAAAAAGAAAAATTTAATTAAAAAATAAAAATATTTTTGGGAACAGAAGGTCGGGGGATATTTAAAGGGTTGTCAATACAAAAAAATTACTGTACAGTTATTTTATTTCAATAATTGAAGAAAAAACCCCCCCCCAAAATAGCTCTCTATTTTGGGGGGTTTTCCCAAAAAAAAGATTTTAAAGGGGTTTTTAAGGGGAAAAAAGTTTTCTAAAGATTTGTTTTTGAAGGGAAAAACTATTAAAAAACTTTGGTGCAAAATAAATAAAATTTTTACAAAAAATGTTCTTTTTAGGTTTAGGAATGATTTAAATCCCATTAATTTCTTCTTGGGTTAATACATATCCCCCTTATTGCACACCCCAGATTTTTAAAAAAAATATATAAACAAACTTTAAAAAAAATAAATATAACGAATAGGTAAAATATTTAACACATTATAATTTTCAATGTTTTGCTCCCATTTACCTTTAAAAAAATTTAACAAATTTTTTTGTATGTTTAAATTCTTTTAAAGGTTTTTTTAACTAATCCCCCCCAGGGCAAGGATTCCATAATTAAACAAAGGATTACAAAAGCGTTGTAGGGGGAAAATCGCATGAAATCACGGTTTTTTTTATTTCTCAAAAAATAAAATTGTCTTAAAATGAATTTTTAATTTGTTGATACGTAATTGGCGTGTGATTTCCTTTCAGGTTATTCCCCTTTAAAAAACCGAGATACTTAATGGAAATTTACTTGATCGGGGATTTTTACATTACAGGAAAGCAAATCTGAACAAACTTGTCATGATATTTTAAAATTGAGGGGGAGTAGTATAGGTGCTATTTTGGGCGGCTTAAAAGCAAATTTATTTTTTAGAAACATTAATACTTAAATATTATTTAGGAACCCAATTTCGGATTTCAAATAGATCTGAATTAATTAAACTGTTTAAGTTTATATGCAAAATGAAAATGAAAAAGTAAAACAGTATCGCTGAGAACAAATTTAATTTTCCATTTAAAATCCAAAATTACAGAAAATCATTAATATAAATAAGAAATAACAAAGGGTCCCCCTGAAAAAACACTGAAAAACTCATGTTTTTATAGGGGGCCTATCCCCCAAAACACCATTTACTCTTACTTTATTGAAAGCATTTGCAAAAAAGGGGACCTAGTAACCAAAAAATTTCCCGAAAACCCAATTGAATATAATTTAAAACATTAAAAAGATCATTATTACGTATCAAAAGATTTTGCAAATGCCAAAAAATTCCAATCATAATTTTATTATTATTAATACTATTTTACAAAATTGTTAAAATTAAGCAGGGCTGATTTTGGTCCCTGAACCGGGGAGAAAAACCGAATTGGTTTTTTTGAATAAGTTTATACTATTTAAAAAAGATAACATTTTTCAAAAAATTATTTTCTAAAAAACTTTGGGATAAAATTGGAAAGGATTGAAATGGGCCCTATAAAATTGTAAAAAAAATTATTTGGGTCTCCCTGCAAACAGAAACCCAATAAATAAATTTTTCAAAAATGTCAGGATAAAAATTTAAAGGTTAATTAAGTTATTGAAGATGTCAGTATAAGTTTGTAAAATGGTCAGTACTTAAAAAAAATTTTGGGGGTAGAGTAATTACGTCGTCAATCAAACTTTTATTAGGGTTTAATTTTCTAATGACATAACTTATCCTGAGTTTCAATATGGGGCAGAAAAAGTTTGGGAATTAGTCTTAAAACTCTGTCGGTATTGCCGTTAAACGACACAAACCTTGGGGAATTTGATGCAAAATAGAATTTAAAGAGTTGGCTACCTGGTAATCACTTGGAGAATTAAAAAGAAAAAACTTTCTTTTCTTTTTAATATATTATTAACAACATTCCACTGTGATTTGCTATTTTAACTCTTAAAAGATTTAAGTAGAAACAAATTTTTTACTGTTCTAATTTTATTTTAAAGAAAGTTTACTGTTAATTTATAAGCAGTTAATAATATAAATATCCTGGGTATTTTATGTACTTTTGATAAAGCTTTCTTTATGTTTAAAAATCAGGTGGAACCCCTGTTTTTTTTTGTTTTTTGACATTAGTTTTTTCCCAAAAAAAGTAAAAATTGTTTTTGATAGCTTTAACCCATCACGAAATTCGGGGAAAACAAATTGATAGAATTTTAAATCTTTAATTTTAAAATCATAACCTGTTAAGAAATTTTCAAGCCTTTATAGTCAAATTTTATTTTTTGCAGATTTTTTAATAATTTAGCATTTTTACTTTAAAAAAAAAAATTGCAGACTATTGGAAAAATGGTCAGTTGTGCTTGTTAATAATACGAGCTGGAAAAACCTTATCTTTTCAAATTGGGTAGTTCTTAAAAACATATGATCAATACAGGTATTTGACCTTGGTTAGTATACAGAGATCAAAAGGACAAGAAAACCCTGAAAGTAGTAAATCATATAGTCATTGGCATTATGAAGAGGTTGAATATATCAAATTTAATATCACCAAATTAAAAGTACATTTTTAGAAGAAGTTAATGGTAGAAGCTGCCATAATTCATTATTAAATGCATCTAAAAGAATAGGCGTTTTGAACGATAAACTGAAATTAAAGTAAAGTTAAGTGATTTACAATTTAAAAACGATTAATTCGGCTTGAAACCATACAATGTTCAAAATCTAGAAACTCAAGATTGTTTTTAATAACCACACAAAACACCACCAGACCTGTTATTGATTCTAGAACAGTTATAGGAAATAAAATTTTCCGAAAAGAATAAAGATTAATTTCACATTCATTGGATCCGGGTTTTTCAGTGAGAAAAATTATATCTATTTTGGCCAATACATCAACTAGAATCACTTTTAACTCGTCAAAATTTGACCTTAAACTATGAATATTTAGATTGAAAATATTTAGTACTGTAAATTTAGGTTTTGGACAACTTATAAAACTATTTTATTGATCTATAGATTGCAGTGTTTCAAACTTAAAATCAAAATCAGGGACAACCAATTATATTAGCCATTAAATTTTAAACAGTAATTTTAAGACAAATCAATTTCTTGTCTAATTTTAAAAACTTTAAAAGTTTTCGTCCTTTCTAATATGAATTTTACCACCTTTAGTCCAAACAGAATTTAAAATTTTTTCTCCTCGTTTAAAGGTCTTACATAGGAACAAAAGATAGCAGCTTCTTGATAGCAGGAGCCAAGTGTTCGTTAATATAGACAGGAGACGTATTGAATCTTACATTTAAAACAGAAGCGAGAAGGTGTTTTTACTTAGGCAGCTTTTAGACATTTGCTTTTTCGTTTTTTCGAATTAAACTGCACAATAATCGATTTATGTCTGTCCGATCGACTTGTAGGGATGCGGTGGGCAGTGATTATTTTTTCTGCAATATTTACCTCCAGGCATGATAGAACGCTCTTGACTGTATCGGTAACATTTTCTTGTTCAACTTCAGGTATTCCGGAGATTTCTATGTTGGATCGCGGTGAATACTGCTGGAGTTCAGAACACTCCAAGTCTTAGATCAGAAATTTCAGCTTTAAGAGACGCATTTTCCTTAAGGATATCAGCACTTTCCAGCTTCACAGTTTTTATTTCCGATTTTAGCTGATTTATAGACTTGGTTAAATCACTCACGATGTTGTTGTGGAACTCAAGATTTTTGGCAAATTCCTTGAATTGTTCTGCGATGAACTGCTTGAGGTCAGATTGATTCTCAGGGATCGTTACAAAGTTGTTGACAAAAGGAGACTGAGTTTCTGGTGTATTAGGAACCCCCGAATTACAAGAGTTGTTAGAGGAAGACTCTGTTTCCACTACTAATGATTTTTTGAACCACAACAGTTGTAGGACTTAGCGTTTTTTCAGTGTGAACAATCATGTTATCTTCGTCGATGCTTTCAAATAGCTAGGTTTATTATTTGGGCTTTAGCAGGTGACATTTTAGACATCTCCAGTGAAGTCTACGTTGTTCAGTTATTCTAAACGACTTCTCAGAGAAACCGGCACAGTAAAAATGAAAAACGCCCTTACATAATCCGGTACACTGGATATAATCAGATTCAGCTTTGACTTCCACCGAACAGACAACACACTTTTCAGATGCCATTTTTCAAACAAAATATTTAACTCGGACTACAATATATTAAATTTCTGACACAGTCGCAGAATAAACTTATTAAAAAACAATAATAAAGTAGGAAATAGTGTTAATTATTAAATAATCAGAAAAAGTACTTTGAGCCGTAATCAAAACAAACCGCCTCCAACACGTCTCGTTGAGAGTAATAATTAAATAAACTTTCAAGGTGAAATAATAGCACGTAGAATAGCTCGTGGAACTTTTCAAACAGCAATGGCGAGGGCGAACGAACACGAACAAACACAACCTGAATCAGGCAAGTAGGATAGGATCACGCACGTGCTTCGAGTAAGAGGTAGGATCACGCACGTACTTCGAGTAAGTGGTATAAATATTGCCCGTGACGTCACATGAATATTGGCCATATGAGGCAAACACATATTCTTTTAATTCTTTAAAAGTACTTAAATGAACTATCTTTTTTTATTTAATTTAATATGCATTAATTAATATTAATGTACAAGTTAAACAAATTTATTCGAACAAAATTAGTCAAAAATATCCAAGTCTGTTTTTAACAGAAGTGAACAGACCTTCAGCAGGAAAAAGTAAACAGACCCCATGTTCCCACGTTTTTGACTACAACATTATTGAGACTGAGAGCGAGTCTGTTGCTTTTGTGTGTGTTGTGTCTGTCTTACTTGGTGAAGGTTTTTAAGCGGGTTTTTGACCAAGCACACAAACCTGAATATATATGTCTACCAACCGACTACAGGATATTTGTGTTGCATTAGTGGCAAAACTTCCATAAAAGAGCTGGAATACCATGTAAGTAGGAAATCACTAACATTTAATATTCCTAGCCGTTTGTGTTAAAGTAAGCTTTAGGTCTCGGATTTGGCGACATTTCAAAATTTGTCGCCAAGTCAAAATGGCAACAAACCTGACGTAAGCCAAGTCTGTTGCCACCTTGAAATGACAACAAATACTTGCCGAAAATACTAACGAGACCGAAAATATCTGACCAAAACGATTAAAGGAACCGGGAAAATGCCATTAACTAAACAATAATCTGGGATAAACGACCGAAGCGATATTTTGAAAAAATCGGAAATTAACCATTTGTTGCACGATCAAAACAAAGCTAAAAATAATAACAGGTTCTAAAGCAATGTATATGATTATTTTAAATAATATTAATGTTATTTAAAAATTATTAATGAGGAAAACGCTCAAGATTAACTAATAAACTAGTAGGATAGAACTGTAACTTAATTCTCAATAGCAAACAAAATATTTATTTAAATAAAATAAATGTAGAACCATCTACAAATTATTTTTAAACAAAAATACATTTTTGAAAAATGAAACGTTTGATGAACATTACATACCAGGAAATTGACCGTCATATCCTATACGATCCTACCACGCTAAAAAAAGAACGTGGATCAAAATGCCGCAAATTCCGAACGAAAATAATGACTTAAAATGGTTAAATATATAATTAAAAATAGATCGATAACAAAAAATCTTTACTTTTAAATAAAACCAATTAAGATTTAAATATATTGATATTTAGGTCCACGCATCCACAGAAATAGGCACTACTACTGCTTCGTGAAAAAATAAAAATAACAAGAATGTGGTTGCCGAACTTCGTTTAGGTTTGTTAGCCAATACACAGTGGAAAGGTTGCCAAAATTGGGGAATTTCGCTTGAAGCACGATGTTTGGCGATCTCGACAATTTTTTGTCGCCAAGGATTGCCGTAAAACAGATTTGGCGGGGTTGCCAGATTGGCGACTTTATTGCCGGGAGCTATAACTTACTTTAGCCACAGTTTGACCATCTTAACCTGAGAAGTAAATAATGTGAATTTTATGACAGTCTGACACTGGCCAGACACTTCTGGCTTCTCGTAAGCTGAAATAAGCCTTGGCATCGTACTATAACCATAGATATCATAATAAAAGTATTAGATCGGCGGATCAGGTGACCTCCAATTCGAACGACGGGACGCGCATGGAGACCAGAATTTAAGGGCAAAAATGTCAGTGTTGTCACCACTTTAAGGAGAAAAATACTACGGCGTCATCGAAAAAATACCATTTTTTTACCATTTACAGAAAAAAAATATCATACCAATACTGACTGCTGGACTCTTTTTAGTGACTCAAAACGCTTTTTATGGAATTTTTTTTGCAATTTTAGTATAAACTAGTATTTTTTTTCGATGCATGATGCCGTAGCGTTTTTCTCCTTAAAGTGGTGGCAACACTGACATTTTTGCCCTGAAATTCTGGTCTCCATGCACGTCCCGTCGTTAGCATTGGAGGTCACGTGATCCGCCGAACTAATACTTTTACTACGATATCTGACTAAAACCCTCTTCTTTCCCTCCAGCAAGTAACTGAAAATGCAACAACCGTCACCATGCGGCAAGCGACCGTTTCTGTCCCAAGAATTGAGCGACTTCTCCTTCACTGTACGGGACAGGGACAAGAGTCCCTGGCGCTTCCCCATTCACACCATGGTGCTTTCATCACAGAGTGTCGTCTTCAAGAGCATGTTCGAGAATGAGTTTTCAGAGAAAGAGACAAGGAACGCGTTTATCAGCGATATTAAGCCGTGGGTGATGGAGTTACTTCTTGGGTAAGTACAGTGTAAGAAAATATTTAGGAGCAATCTGTGCTATTAACTTAAAAAAACTAGGCGAAAATGAAAATTTTCTGTGATCATTTTTAAGAAAAATATGTATTGGAAAAAATACTATGTTTATGCAATTAATTAACTACATGTTTGCAGGGCCGCCGACAGGATTTATGAGCCCCTATGCAACTTAGTTCGGGCCCACTTGGTTTAGCCAAAACTATATTAGTTATGATTAATAAAAAATCAAGGGTTAATTAATAATTTAATTATAGAATATAGTTAATTAGTTTTATTTAACTTAAATGGCTAGTTAATTGTAATTAATTAACAATTATATTAAATCATTAAAAATCAAATAATTTCATTATAATGATTTTGAACTCTTAACTTTAGTAACTATTTAATGACCTCTTAAACCTCTTAATTTAAAGCAAAAATTAAAAGTGTCTAGGGTAAATCTAAGGCTTTCAATTTAAATAGGTATTAATTAACAAATAGAAACCTAACATCATATTGACCACTATACAAATAACGTAACAAAATAATAATTGTTATAAACAATGGAGAAAATAATTAATAATATAAAAGATAACGAATCATAACTCACATCTTATGTCTTGAAGAATTTCGTAATTCAAGGTACGCAATTCTGTTTTGCAAAATTAAGTATTTTTGGTTATTTAATTTAAATAGTCAAATTTCTATATAGCGGGATGTGTTTATTTTAAGCTCACTTATTTAATCCTTCACGCTCGGTGTTTCCACCACGCGGATAGTGCGAGTGCCTCTACAAGTGTGGGTGGAATGCTGTCAATGGCGCGGGAGATTCAGAAGTAATAAGAAACTAGGGGTCCCCCATCTGAATGAACGGGGGACTCCTTAAGAAATGACCCCACCGGAAATGAATGAAACAAAATCTCCCTTCCCAGGTCCATGCTCTAAAAAAATTCTTGTCTGCCGGTGCCGTCTGCCCACAGAACAGAAAAAAAGGCCTTTTCCTTCATTTTACGAGTCTACGGAAAAGTGATTAACTGGACATTTTTTTAATAAAATATATTGCAGTAAAAATCTATTTTTTACCATTTTTGGTGCACTAATATTTTGTGAGAACCCTATATGAATCAATTTTTTCAGAAACCCCATAAGTCACAATGGATCGAAAAAAAATTATTGAAAAATTTATTCAAAAACAAAAATAATATACTACTGAAAAACATCTTTACAATATTTCAGTTTTATTCTATTATATCCGAATTACAAAAAAAAAAGACAAAATTGGGGAAGCAGTGTGATTTTGTAACACTTAACTATGATTAATAAAAAAATAATCCGGCTGCAAAAAAGCTACTTAATAGTTATCAATAAACAATTATATTAAATATAATATTAATTTATTCATTAAAACTAATTTATTTCATTATAATGATTTTAAATTTATAGTAACTATTAATGAAGATTTAAACCCCATATTTCTAATTAAAGTAACTATTTTGTGTTAGCTAACAAAAATTTCATATGTCTTTATGAAAATCTAAGGCTACCTATTTAAATAGATGTTAATTAACACATAATCTTACATCATATTAGTTACTACATACGCCATTACAAATGACAACTGTAAACAAATAGAGAGAATACTTAATTACATAAAATATAAAAAAAATCCTCAACTTACATCTTATATGCGAAAACTTTGCAATCAGATTCTGAATTTTTTTTTTGCAAAATTAAGAAATTTTTTTTGTTTACTTTAAATAACCAAAATTTATTTTTGATATAAAATTTATCATTAATTATTTATTTTCGATAAAAATTTATCATTAATTATTTATTTTGATATAAATTTATCCTTATTTATTTTCGATATAAAATTTATCATTAATTATTTATTTTTGATAAACAATTTATTAAAATAAATATAATTGATTTGCAAAAAAAAGATAAATGGAATTCAAACTACTTGAGTTTTAAGCTTCAAGTACGAGAATGATTACTAGGAATGAATTAGACGAATGGACTATTTTCCACACAAATAAACACGCTCTGTAGTCTGTGTTGGTCGCGCAGTGTTTTCTGCCTGCGCCCTGGTAAATTTTGCTATAAGTGGGTAGAAAGCAAGTAGAAGGAGGCGCGGGAGATCAGGAATAAGATAAGGGAAGGAAATAAGGGGTTCGTCCTCGAGCCATACGAGAGGAAGACGAAGCCGAGCCAGACGAAACAGGAAATAAATGAAACAAAACTTTCTTCTCAGTCATCCTTTTCTTTGCCTCTAAAAAAATTCTTGTATGTCCACAGGACAAAAATGAGCGGCGTGTCCATCGATTATTTCGAATCATTTGAAAAATGACCTAAACCGGTCATTTTTTAAATAAAATATATTGCATTAAAATCCTTTTAATTTGTACTATTTTTGGTGTACTCCTAGTGGAGTATAACCTATTTGAAAATCAAAACTAATTTACTTCGGAAAAAACAGATTTATAATATTTCAGTTTATTCTTATTTCATTCGAATTAAAAAAATAAATGAAAACCATAATTTTGATATTAATGACTTGGCATTAAAACTGCAAGGTCTTCCCATTCATTATTACAAATATTTGTCTTACAATTTAGAAAATGCGAAGTGGTCTTTCCCTACTAATAAATCTTACTTGCTTAAAAAATTTTAAAGGTGGTGGTGGGGGGCATATATCAATCCCCAAAGAATCCCTCTTGTGAAACTTATTAATGAAGAAGGAATAATTTCTTAGTTTAAATTAATAAAATAAAAGTATAAATAAATTTAAAAGTTAAAAGAATAAATTAAAATATTTAAAAAATAATAATGCTAAAAAGTCATGAAAAATTGCAATAAAAATAACAATAAACACTACTAAGAATTCCACATTTTGTTCCACATCCCCGTTGGTAAATATGATCCTAAAGTGGGTATAGGGGTCGGGTCCCCTCTTGTTAAATATTTAATGAATTTTGTTTATCAAGTTGTCAATAAAATTTTTAAAAAAAATGGTTGAAAAAGTCACGAAGATTGCAATAATACTAACGAATTTTACAAAATTAATCAAAACCTTTATGCAAATTTCTTTTATAATGGAATTCAATTTTAGGTCCTTCCGACTAGGGGCCCTAATAATGGACATCAGGGGCCCAATGTTAATTTCGAACTAATAAATATTTTAGTGGTTTGCGAATAATTATTTTTTTAAAAATTTAAAAAAAAAAAGGGCCCGCTGGCGCGGGCCCTTTTAACTTTTCCCGGGCCCCTATGCAATGCATAGTTTTGCCCCCCCCCCTGTCGGCGGCCCTGCATGTTTGGAAGTCATCAGCATTTATACTGTATTATTTTTATTTAAGACAGCCATAGTTGCGCATGTATAGAATTACCGTTGTTTCTCAATTATATGAGAGCTGGAGGAATCACAATTTACAATTGCCGGAGTTTCTAGATTTTGCGATCGCTGGAGTATCGGAATTTTAAGGTGATTAATTTTCGCCTAATAAAGTTGATAGTGACATAAAAAAAACTAGTTATGATAACTGTGCCGAAATTTAGTTTGAAAATGTGAAATTGTAGGATTTGGTCTAAGTTTGCGACTGTTCTGTCACAAGAGTTGAGTGCCTTTTTTTTCACCGTGCGTGACAGGGCCCCTGGCTCTTCCCGATCCACACCATGGTGCTGTCATCGTAGAGCGTTTTCTTCAAGAGCATGTTTGAGAATGAGTTTTCGGAAAAGGAGACGAGGAACGCTTTTATCAGCGATATTAAGCCAAAGGGTGATGGAGTTGCTTCTTGGCTAAGTTTTTCAAATACAAGTACCAGATTTAGAAATTCAATGAAGAAATTCAGGAGTAACCTGTGCTACTAAATGAAAACGACTATTAGCAAATGCAACATTAAACTAACAGGGTTCCCACGGGTCCCTTGATTTTTTTTTTCGATTTCAAGTACTCCTTAATTTTGACAAACAATCGTTGAAATGTCCTTGATTTTTCTCCGTTCCCGACATTCAAATTTCATGAGTCATTTCTTAAAAACAGTGCCAAGTCGGCACGCATATATAGCACTTCGGCATTCTACAAAACGACGCTTACTAACCAGTTATATTTTCACCCAAATCCTTCTGTGTTTTCCCTCTGATATGGTTGCCAAACACCTGGCATGCAAATAACACCTTAATGCATATTTTTTTTAAAAAATAAACTTGAATTCCTTAGTGTTTTTATAATTTTTACGGCTAGACCCCATATGTAACGTTCCATTTAGTTGAAAAAAAATTAGCCTTCGAACTTGGCACCAGCTGCCGATGTTAACTTGGAAGGAAAAAAAACCTAGAACCTCTTGAACTTTATAAAAGGACACTAACTGCGATTCACCACAAATAATAAAAATATCAAGGCGTCGATATTTGGTGACCGATCCGTCCCGGCATTATAAAAATACACTCGTGGCCTACCTAACTTGGGTAAAAACAATGAGTAAAAAGAAAGAGGAAAAAGCGCGGTGCAATAATACAGTGCCATAAATTATCACAGCCGCGCCGATTCAAACGAAACAAGAAAAAGAAAAGTTTCAATCAGTCGTCTGGTTTGGCGCCGATATCGCTTTAAAACGGCTTATTAAAAATTGACGACGTTATTACAATTTTTTTTATTATGCGTAAGGAGCTCTTTTTTAAAACAAAATAGTAAATTACAAAGTTAGTTAACTGGGAAGGGGGTAAATTTTATAAAACAAACGTAATTTTGATCTAGGGGCTCTTAGAATAGTGGTTTAAAATTGGATGAAATATTTATAAAAATTAAATTTTTTTCATCTTAATACTATTTTTAAAATTAAAACTGCAATAGGTTAATATTTATAAGCGAAAAACAAGAATACATCAGAAAAATATAATAAACATGAAATTTTATGTTCTTATTCAAAATTTTAACCATCATTAGATTGTAACACCGCAATAAACGCCAAAATGTTTTTACGGTATTGTAAAGAATGAATTCCAAACTTTTATTGGAATTAAAACCGAAGCAAAAGTTTATCACAAGTATATACAAATTTTCACTATTCGTACAGTTTTGACTCAAATAGTAGGTAATAAAGGAAATAATAATAAATAAAAAAACTTTATGACATTTATTGAATACTTGACTGCAATTACCAACGACTTTTTCCAAAAAATGTGAAAATTTTAAAATCAACTTTTGTTCAGCCATATTGGGCAAATGCTTTTGATTTATTCTGAACTTATATTTCCATTTAAGAGGGACTGTCAGTCCCATAGAGCAGCTAATACATTAGTTTTGAAATCACAACTCTTGCCAAAAGAATTCCTTTGCCATGTGATTCCATTTTCACCAGGTAAACTTCAAAATATATAATTAAATAACTAGAAAACATTTTCGTTTCAAATTTGTTTCATTTCAATGTTATTTTGATTCCCATACCCGGGGTAAAAGGGCTAACATGGCAAAGCAATACTTCTGCGGAAGTTGGATTTCAAAACTAATGCATTAGCTCTATGGGACTGACAATCCTCTTAATTAAAGAATTGTAAATTCCCTTCTTTCTTAAACTGAAATTCATTTTCAATCGCCAATTACACGGTGGATTATGATATAATGAAAAAAACCCATCTGCCTCTGTCATAACAAACAAAATCCATGGAGAGGGCAACCAAAGAACGCGAACCAGAAACAATGATTCGTTGGCTGGAAACTGTGTATAAGTAATATTTATTTTCAAAGGATCTGAAATACAATTTAAACCTTTTCAATACACCAATTTTCATTCTGATAAAATTGCCAAATTTTCTCAAAAAAATATTCAAATCTGTTAGACCTTAAACGAAATTAATGTTTTAACCATATTCTCTGGAAGGATTCGCAAATAATTTATGGAACTCTTTACATCTGCGGAAGGATCTTCTCCATAACATATTTTTATTTACCCACAAATTTTATTAACTATTATTATTTTGTTGGCCAAGGAGCGAAAAAGCCGATGGAAGCAATGTTTTTGAGTAAAAAAAAACAGAATTTTTTAGAACTTTTCTTTTTATATATAGTTTTATTTCAGTTTATATAATATAGTTTTTAGTTTAGGACAAATGGTTCAACCAAAATTTTAACGCCTCGTAATTTTTGCTTATTTACAACAAAATCAAGTGTTGCCCTTTTTAAGTTAGGGACGGATCAGTCAACCAAAAACCTCGACTCCTCGTAATTTTCGGTTACTTGCTACAAAATATCGGCGTCCGTTTTTTATTTTAGTTCGACAGAAGAGATCAACCAAATATCGACGTCTTGCATTCTAGTTTGCGGTGTTTAAGCGTGCATTGAGGTCCTTTTTTTAGGTTCAGGACAGATATTTGGTAAATCAAATCTTTAGATATTTTATTACTTTGATGTTTGTAAGATGATAATGGATGGTCCGTGACTTACACCTGCCGAACTCCAGACCTCAAATGATAAATAAAAAAAAATTTATGTAAAATAATAGTTTGACAGTGGTAGTAGGTAAGAAATGGGAGTTATGGGTCAGTGGAGGTGGGGATGGCGTCACTGATCCACCACCACCTCCACATGACGTCACACGAAATGAGTCACCGGAAGTGCACGTGACCGGATATGACGTAAGGGATATGACGTAGCGGAGCGGAGTTTGAGTTGTTTTAGGTAGGTTTATATGACGTAATTATAGGGTAAAATTTATGTGACGTATAGTCTTATGACACGGTTGAGTTGTTTTAGGAAGGTTTATGTGACGTAGTTTATAGCGTTGGTTTATACGACGCTGATTATAGGGTAGGTTTATGTGACGTAATAGGTTTATGTGACGAATAGTTTAATATAAATTAGTTTAAAAAAGATGGTAAAGCAGTTATTTTTTTTGTTTTCAATAACATCTATTAATTTTTTTATTAATTAAGTAAATTTGTATTTTTAAAAATAGTTGGTAAAAAACCGTTATTAGTAGTTTAATAATACATAATAGTTGGGTAAAACATCGTTATTATTTTTTTATTAGTAGTTTAATATAAATAAGTTTAAAAATAGTTGGTAAAAGCATCGTTACTATTTTTTTTATTTGTAGTTTAATATAAATAAGTTTTAAAATAGTTGGTAAAGAACCGTTATTAATTTTTATTAGTAGTTTATAATATAAATAAGTTTAATAATATTTGTAAAAAAAAACGTTTCAAAGCTTAAGTTTTTACTTTTTTAATGTTGAAGTTTTATTAGTTAAGTTTTTTTAGTTTATTTTAAAGTTTTTACTTTAAAAGTTTATTTTATTTTCAAAGCAATAATAAATACATAGTTTTAAGAGACATCAACATTTATTTACATAATTTTATATACATGGAATAAAAAACAATACTAACCCAAATTTCTTCTGAATTGCAAACATATTTTTTTTTTTCATGTAAAAAAAAGGATGATATAATAATTAAGGAAAAAAGCTCTGGTTATAATCAAACCTTGCGGTAAAAAAACACAGCGCCCCCCCACACCTTCTCTCATTGGTTACTTACCGAAAATGTCCCGAACATGTTTTGATAACGTCATACACATCACGAAACATGCTTATCACGTGAAAAAAGGATGACAGACTCATTTGTTTTTTTTGCCCGAACATGAATATAAAAACCCCTGACAGACCAATTGAAACCTGAAAAGAAAAAAACCGCGGAAACCACCTGAAAAGCCCAAAACAGTTTTACTTAGAAAAACTACCACAATTAGAGAATTAAACCGACAAAAAAAGGGGGGTTTAAAAAACAGAATAAAAGAATTGGGGGGGAAAAAAAAAAGAATTTAAAGGGGAAAACAAAAACCCCAATAAAAACACGAAAAAGAAAAATTTAGATTTCAAAAAAAATAAAGATAAAAAAAATAAAATAAAAAGGCTCGAACTTGGGGAATTTCTCCCAAAATAATTTTAAAATTTAAAATTACTTTTAAATTTAATAAAAATTTTTTAAGGTTTAAA
>JAFNEN010002242.1:0-18468 GCA_019343175.1 Oedothorax gibbosus
TACGGACCATTTTTAGTAGGGTCGGAAACTGATGATTCCTTACAAACTTATGATGTGGGTCTTTCTGATGATTACACACAAATTGATGATGTCTGTCATCAAATGTCACAAAAACAAAGGAGAGAAAAAGAAATTAAACAAAAAGAAAAACTAAGAAATCAAATGGCGGAAATGAGACAAAAAGTAAAGGAGCCGACAAAGAAACGCCAAACACGGCCCACAGGAAATATCAGAATCTGATGATTCCACACAAACTTATGATGTGGGTCTTTCTGATAATTACACACAAATTTATGATGTGAGTCATCAAATGTCAGAAAAACAAAGGAGAGAGAAAAAGCTTCCGTATCAAACGTGGATGAAACCGAGAATACAAATGTAGAAAGTGCCGTGTCATATACCAGTGAGACAATGAAACTTGTCAGGGAAGTTGTGCATATTGAGGAAGGCCCTCAAAAGAATCAATCGCGTGGTTGGCTGCAAGACGGAAAACGCGCTCTCGAAAATCATAGGATGTATCTGAGGCAACAGTCCTCAACCAAGCAAAACTCAAGGCAAGAGCACTTTAAAATTGGGCAACCTTCAACATCTAAAGCTAATTTTAACAATAATAATGTAAATGAAGAAACCAACATGGAAATTGCTCAAGCAGAAGATGAAAATATCATAGAATTGGAGATAGTTACTGAGAACATACCAGTTGAATGCGATGTAGATGATTTTCTTGAAGAAAGAGTAAATGGCAGTACCATTCGGAAAAACGTGTCACAAAGAAGACAGCGGCTGGTGACATAACACGTGGTGCTTATGGAAATGTTAAGAAGTATGCCATGGGCGAGTTAAAAGTTAAATGTGTACATTGTGGCGCTGTTCGTTTTGCTGAACAGAAGGGAAGATCTGTGCACAGTTGTTGCCACATTGGCCAGGTTAAACTTCATCCGCTTCACAAGTATCCTCCTGAGCTGCACGATTTGTTGACTAGCACAAGCGGAGATGCACAGCATTTCAGACAGAGCATTAGAGCATACAATTCTTCATGTGCATTTGCTATTGCATTTGTAAACCTACATTTGTAAACCTACCCACGACGACTTGTAACATTTGCTAAGTAGCCGCGAAATCGCAGAAGGTTAGTGTTCCTTTTAAAGTTCTACTTGTGATCAGATTTTTCAACCAGCCGCTTTGCTTAGTAATATTTGCTAGTTACAGTAGTAAACGTAATCGCAGTAGGATCTCGTTTATTTTTTAAAGTTTTCTCTCTGAAAAAAATCGCTTAACCAAACCACAACTCCTCGCAATATTTACTGGTTCGCAGCGTAATCGTCGTATGATCAGGGTTTCGTTTCTTTTTTAGTTCAGGATAGAACAGTCAACCAAATTTTAGGTACTTTATTACTTTAAAAAATTACGATCCGTGGCGCCAAGGCCCGCTACTTTGGAATTTTTTTTGTTGCTGAGTGAATTTCATTGTGTTTTTAATTGAAACTAAAGAAGTTTTTAAATTTCGGAAAGGTTTGCGGTGAAATCGTATTTTTTGTTTGAATTCCCACAAAATGACCGACTTTGGTATTTGATTTTTTCTCCATCGATCGGCCTGAAAATAAGAATAACCGGCAATCGAAATTTTTGAGTGTTTGGGAAATAATCGCAATATTAATTGTTAAATAATCGCCCCCCCCCCCCCGCCAAAGAGACTACGGACATGCCTCTAAGGAATATATGCAGTTCCGTTTTAAATTTTTTAAAAAAATTTGATGTTTAATTTATGTATTATTCCACTCTTTATACATTTCTCTGTCAGTAATATTTGGCATTTGAAAATTCCAATATATTAAATCCTTTTAATGTAAAATTTTAGTTCTTTTAAATTTTTATATTGCCAGGGTTGAAAAAAAATAGTCAGACTACAATTTAATTTTAATATGAATTTCCTAAACAAAAAATTTTTCGCTTGTGTTGGAATTCAACGATTTTTTGACTCTTACGAAATTTAATTTTTGCAAATTGTACTAAATTATTGCATAAAAAGTCAATTTACCTATAATTTGACAAAAGCAATTTTGTGTTTTATTTAAACTTAATTATTATATACTTCAGTTTTTAAGATGCTTTTGATGATTATATTTTTGAACAGCTTTATTATTTTTTTATATTAAAAATTTTCATAGAGTTTACTAAAGATAACAATGAATCAAGATTAAAATTATATTTAATTTTTACATTGTATATTATGAAATCGAAACTGATTTTTGTTGTTGTTTTGCTTTTAGATGAATATGTGGATGAAGAGTCCCTTAAGTCCTTAACGCCTGATTTATGTGCTGAATTGGTACCGAGGTCAATATTTCAGGTCAAATGTCTAATTTTAAAAAAATGTATTTTTATGTAAGACATTTCTTTTAGTATCTTTGTTTTTATATCTTTGAAATAAATACTTTTGTACTTTTGACCTTTGTTTTAGTATCTTTGTCCTTTAGTATCTTTATTATGTCTGAAATAAATAATCTTTCTGAACTTTCTGGGTTTTTGTTTTAGTTTTTCCAGCGCTAATGAGTGACTGATAATTATAGTAAAATATATATTTTAAAGTTCATATTTAAAAAATTAAATTTTTCATATGTTGCCCTTCAATTTAAAACTAACTTCATATAGTTTCACGAGTTTTACTGAGTCATGGATGCTATTTTGGGTAAGTATTGTCACCAGCTTAATAAACTCAATCGAAACAAAATAGGAAGCCAGTTTTTATGATGCTTTATTTTTATAACATGCAAAACCTAAATTTAGTTTAAATAACTACTTTTTCAATTTTTGCTGCAGGTACCAAAAGTTGTCCATTTTTAAAATTGATTGCTTAAAAACCAGAAATGAAGTAATTAAAATTGGATGGAAAACACAGCTTTAAATTGGATGGAAAACAAAAGCTTTAAATTACTTTAAAAACAAGATATAGTTCAGTTAGACTTAGTCATAATATTTTTAGGCACCTTTGAGCCCAACACACTAGGCAGTCATGAGTAGGCTAACACTGCCTAGTGTGTTGGGCTGCAAGGTACCTATAGATATTATGGCGGATGTCCAACTAGACTACACCTTGTTTTTAAGGTAATTTAAAGCTCTGTTTTAACATCCATTTTAATTACTTCATTACGGGTTTTTAAGCAATCTATTTTAATGTGGCCCCATTTAACTTGATTAAATATTTGGTAATCTATAAAAAAATACTTTTAATTCGTTTGGTTCTGTATAGTAAATAATTGGTACTTGACAACAAATATTTGGTAGAATATAACATGTGCGTTAAAATCGTTTGGTAAATCTCACCAAATATTTGGTACTAGATAAAAAAAATATTTGGGTTAACATAACCAATTATTTTAATTGGTTTTGGTAATTTTTACCAAATATTTGGTATTCGATAATAAAATTTGGTAATATATACCTAATACGTTTAGTTCATTTGGTAAATTCGACCAAAATTTTTGGTCCTTGAAAACAAATGTTTGGTAATTAATAGCAGTATACTTTTCTCGTTTGGTACGGTTTAATAAATATTTAGTACACTGTAAAAAAACCTGTTGTTTTTACAGTTAAATACATTTTTTTTACAGTTAAAAACTGTTTTTAGAAAAACAGTTAATAACTGTATTTATCTTCGTTAACGTGACGTCACACTCACAATCCATCAAATGCACCTGCCCGCGGGGAAATTTGAAGACGAGCAAAGAGTCACGTGATTGAGATCATCGTTCAGCACAAATACCCAATTCCTGCCCTCGCGACCGAGTAATGACTTTGTCGCAGACGGTTCAGTATTGGGCTCGCACGCAAGAGGTTCCTGGATCAAAACCGGGCCCGGTCCCATACCTCTTCCAGGAACTTCTTGCGTGCGAGCCCAATACTGAACCTTCTGCGACTAAGTAATTACTCGGTCGCGAGGGCTAGTATTGGGTATTTTATTTTAGCAGGGAGAAACTGTTAAATTTACAGGGGAAAACCTTGAATTAAGAGTTTTTCCCTGCTAAATTAACAGTTTTCTCTGTTAAAATTACAGTTTTCCTGTAAAAGAATTACAGTTTTAAACTGTAAAAAAAACAGTTATTAACTGGCGTCTAAGTTGACAGTTTTTAACTGTAAAAACAACAGGTTTTTTTTTTACAGTGTAACGAAAACCAAATACATTGTGATAGTTACCAAATTTATTTAGTATTAGCTACAAAATTACATAGTAGCTGGTACCAAATTTTCGTTACCAAATCATTTGGTAACGTGTACAAAATACCTACTTAACTCATATACGACCAAATAATTTGGTACTGGTTACTCAAATTTGGTAATGGTTACTAAATTTTTTTTTCAGTGCCCAGACCCAAACCTGGGACCTTACGCTCGCATGACCTCAACTGATCGGGTACACACTTGTTTTGGGTTGTATCGACACAGTGTGAGTACACACTTATCTTGGCCAAGCCCCAAGTTTAATATTTTTTTTGGGGGGTTGAAAGTGAAAAACCCTTACTGCCATTTGTTTCTCCAGTCTCCAACCTGGGCAAGTTTAATATTTTTTTCTGGATTAAAAGTTGAAAACCTGTACTGCCATTGTGTCTAGGTACTTTCGACTTCACAGATTAACGAGCAAAATAGCTCTGACTTCGAAAGCCATGAACATCAATGGAATATACAAGTTTTATATTTTTAGAACGCTGCTGATATGAACCATCAACGGATGACTTTCCAACACAGAATCAGGGGATAGTCCAGATATTCTCAAGATCATTATTTTCCAAGTCCTGTTCATAAGAGTCACTTAGTATACTATCATTATAAAACTGAATCAAAATAGATCGTGGAGTATGCCTACTGGGGAAACCACGTTAAAATAAAACGCGCCGAGCACACTACTTCACAGGTGGTGCGGAAATGTGTGCATAGGATGTTCAATGCGACTATTAGTCAATCATAATTTTACAAATACACATACTATACCTCACAAAAATACACATATATCCTTTTTGCTGTGGTCAAATACGCATGTCATATGTTAAAACAAATACACATACAAATTGTTTGAGATGCACAGTATCTTTTCTTGTGTTTCGGAAGTAAATACTCAAAGAATCATGTTCAACATAAAGGAATAATAAGGAAACATAAAGCAATTTGAACAGAAGCATGTGCTCGATACTTGGTATAGATTTTCGGATTAATATATATATATATATATATATATATATATATATATATATATATATATATACTATATATATATATATATATATATATATATATATATATATATATATAATATATATATATATTATATATATACATAATATGCATTCTTATGAAAATAGTTAAATTAAAATATATATTTATATAATGTATATATTTTTGTCTTCAATGGGGCTGCAGTATTGGCGTTCAAGCCTTTGCAGACTCGGCATATTCCCCAGAACTGAGAGCCATTTTTTTGTGGCGCCATGTAGGCGACCCTCGCTACCAATTTTGACGCACAGATTACAATGAATCCGAGCTCTCTGTGGATGTTAAAGTATGCCGAGATTTAATTTTGCCTAGAGAAGCCAAGCCAAATGGGCCCATCAGGGATCTTTTACATGGCACATAATCATATGACATGCATGCCCAAGATTTTCCCATTCAGAAAATCCGACGACTCAGTCGGGGCTCGAACCCGCGATCTTGTACTTACGAGTCGGACACGGTAGACCTCTCGAATATTTTTAAAGTAAATATATTCCTCTATTAACATACATTTGATGCAGGTTTTTAAGTGAAACAATCTCAAACTAAATTATTTATCTTATTTAACAAAATATTGACACATTCAATAATGTATTGTTTTCTTTGTGTGTTATTTTATAAATTTTGATAAAACCAAGCTGATAAATGCATAGAGATAGTAAAACTGTGCGCTATCGTCCACTATCTATAGGAGAATCGGGGTTTAAAATCTGTTTCTTTTGAATACCTCAATTTGGCGGCGAGTCGAGCATATCGAGTTTGATAGATAGAAATTGAAACTACCTCACTAAACAAATAAATAATAATTAAGTTGCTTTTGTTGGTAGCTATTGCTAACCCCTTGATGATTATGCATTGTTGCAGATATATATGAAATCGGAAATATTGATAATCTGCTTATATCTCCAAAATGACAACCCTTCAGGTAACAGGTTCACCTATAGTATTTACTGTATGCAAATATAAGTTCGCAGTTGATATTTTAATTCATTTTTAATAGTTTTCTTTCAGACTTATCGTAGTAATGATAGTAAGAAAGATCTGAAGTTTTATGTTCTCTCATTACCTCTTAAATATCAAATTAGGTACAGCCCTTAATTTTTACACATATAGAATTTAAAGTTAATTTCTGTATTTTTAAAAGTATGTTCTTCAAATGCTCGAATATTTTCTTACCAGAATAAAAACAGCATTTTTACTATTTTATTCAAAGTGTTTATTATAAAGAAATTTTTATTGGTAAAATTTTCTGGTTTCTAATTGCTTTCACGGCTTTTCATGTTTAACAAGAAGTTCATAAAGAACTAAAATAGCCTACTTTCCTGTTACTTAAATACTTACTGAAGTTCTAATCGGGGAAAAAAAACTAGGTTCCTAAAGTAAATATCATCCACAGCCGTTTCTACACTAGATTTATACACATTAGAAAAAAAAATCGAAACACAGCACCCAGCTATAATTTAAACTTCTAAAAGCCAAAATCAACTATTTTCCTTAATATTCTTTCGCAAATTAATTAAATATTATTCATCATCTGCTCGTAATTTATTTGTAGTTCGAAGAATAATTAAATATTTATTAATAACAAAAGTAATGAAACTACTCCGAACTACATTAAAAAATAAGAAATGTAAATTAAAACTAAGCATAATTGCATGCAAAAGTATGCCTTACCGCTTTCTTGGTAGATAATTAATGAATAATCAAAGAATAAAATTGTGCTACATTTTATGACGTCATTCCAAACTGATTCATGAAAATAATATTTTGTTTCAAATATGTTTAAATAAATAAAGTTTCTCATGCCATTGTTGATTTGGCAACAGTGATTTAAATGACTCAAAATTGAATTTCAATGCTAATTCAATGGGAAATTCACCGAAAGATAGTAGATTTACGTCCGTCCGGCCGTACAGACAGACGGACAAAAAGTATGAAAGTTGGGTATCTGAGGTCATAGCTTTCTAACAAAAAAAGAATTTTTAAGATCCGATGGATAGAACCGATTTTGGAAGGGGGGTACGGACGGACAGACAGACAGACAGATGGACATCAACCGCATTTCAATACCTACAGTGATTTAAATGACTCAAAATTGAATTTCAATGCTAATTCAATGGGAAATTCGCCGACAGATAGTAGATTTATGTCCGTCCGGACGTACAGACAGACGGACAAAAAGTATGAAAGTTGGGTTTCTGAGGTCATAGCTTTCTAACAAAAAAAGAATTTTTAAGATCCGATGGATAGAACCGATTTTGGAAGGGGGGTACGGACAGACAGACGGACATCGACCGCATGTCAATACCTACTTTTTCATTTTTTTAATTCTTTCGAATTAAAAAAAGAAAAGTAAGCTAAAAATGACTATATCTTCACTGTCACCTATTATGTTTTTGAAAAATAGTAAAATTAAATAATGACTTAACTTGTTGTTGTAACTCTAAGTATCTACACACTTATTTTTTGGATTAATAATCTGCCAAATTTTTTATAAAATAAGTCTGTCTATATTACAGCACCATATCAAATTGAACAGATAGTAAGATATTTTGGAGATTAGCTTTTTTTATAAAAGATAAATAAAAATCAAGTAAAGTTGATCAAACAATGTTTTACTAGAATATTAATTTAAATTTCGACTAAGTCGTAAACATCCACACTTCTTTAAAGTTACTTCATAAAAATTCTATATTTTTATTAAAAAAATGTTTTGGAAATGACTAACTTGTAACTTTATGCTGTGCCCAGAAAAGTCACATATCAGGAACTAGCTCTGTAAGATAGATGTCTGAAGTTTATTTTCCTCTGCATTTCACTATAGAAAATAAACTAATTCTGTTTACCTGGTAGGCTAATCTGTTGCCTGGTAATTTTTTCTTCCTTAAAATGTAGAAAATTGCTAAAAATGACTTGTTTCGTCATCAATCCCCTATGTATTTATACGATGCTTCTGAAAAAATAATGTCGAAACTATGAGGCATGTTTCCGAAATTTTAGATTTCAACGAAAGTAAAGTTTTTTTAATGGCAACTATGTAACATATAGTGCTTGAATACAATAAATAAAATGGCACATTTCTTTAATGGTGTATTTATAAGGCAAGGTCCGATATGTAAATTTTCTGTGCAAGGACGATTAATTATTTTGCTGGTATCTGAAAATAAGTTGTATTTTAATAAATTTATAGTTTGAAAACACCCTGGGCATACTATTTGTAACTTCCATATTTGTCTACATATAAATATTTATCTTGGATTTTCCTTTTCTGCAGAAAGCAATTGATCTTGTGACTAAGGCTACTGAAGAGGATAAGAAAAAGGATTATGAAGAAGCTTTCAGACTTTATGAGCATGGAGTAGAATACTTTCTTCATTCCATCAAGTGTGAGTATTGAAAAAACTATTCAAAGTCAGACATTTTATTTAAAATAAATTATAGATATAAATGTAGTTTAGTGGAAGTTGTAGGGGCTGCTGTGTAATTTCTCTTATAAAGGCACCACCAAAAGTTGCAACATTCCTTTTGAGTTTTTTTACAAGTTAAACTTTTCCGATGTGTCCAAGTTGGTAAAGCGCTTGAATTGCATGCGAAAGCTCCCAGGTTTGGTCCATG
Organism: Oedothorax gibbosus; assembly: GCA_019343175.1. Lineage (NCBI taxonomy): Eukaryota > Metazoa > Arthropoda > Arachnida > Araneae > Linyphiidae > Oedothorax > Oedothorax gibbosus. The sequence continues at coordinate 8,878 of JAFNEN010002242.1, forward strand.
CATTGTTAAAATAACTGCAGACCTATAAACTGTTTGTACAGGCAAGAAGTCAGACGAACTATGCCCCGTATAGAAGGAGTGCATTCTTTAAAGTCCCAACGACCCTTACAATGTTGCTCTTGAAAATTGAGTGTGGTGGCTATTTGGGTGTGGGCTTGTCACTTGATTGAGGTTCTAAATTACAACGCTCGTCGCCAATAGCCCTTATGTAGGTCTAGTGAAACAATGGTTAGGCCCAATTACTCTGTCCAAGGTTAATATAACATTTGAAATTTTTTATAAAATATTCATATGTAACCTTCGCTGTCAGGTTAGTTACTTTTACAATTCTAGTTTTGTGTGTAAATTTCCTCTCCATCTATTATACTTTACTAAGATTTTAAGGAAACTTATTAGTTTTCCTGCACAATATTTAATATGTATTCTTTACTTATTATCAGATGAAGCTCAGAGTGATAAAGCTAAAGAGAGTATCCGTGCAAAGTGTGAACAGTACTTGGAAAGAGCTGAAAAACTCAAAAAGTATCTCCGAGAAAAGCAAAAGAGGAAGCGAATAAAAGACTCTGATGGTGGTTCACCTCCGTAAGTCATAAAATTGCTGCTTTTCTGATGTAAAGAAACAATTCTGATTTAATATTAAAAACAGTTAAAACCTAACATTCATATCTCATCAATTGAGCTTTGTATGGTATTATAAGAAACATAATGTGTGTATCTAGCTTTTAATATTGCCAGGGATTGGAAAGTTACTTTTAAAAAGTAACTCAGTTACAGTTACTTAATACGAAAAGTAACGCATTACAGACTTACAGTTACTTTTTCATTTTGAAATTTCAAGTTATAAGAAAAATTGAAATTTAGCCATCTTACCATTTTTGAAAGAGAACCACGATTGACGAAACATAAACACAAACAAAATACTGAAATTATAATTACAAAACATTTTTGTTATTTAATTTTAATCGTTTACGCTAATAATCAGCCTACAACGGGTCCATCAGCAAACTCTCGGGCGGGTACTGACTGAAATAGGTGTAAAATGTCGCTTAAAAATAAACGTGTCCTTTCTCTCCCTCTCCCCCCCCCCCCCCCCCCCACCCTTCTTCAAGGTGAAGGACGTTTTTCATTGTTGTAGAACTCATTCAGGCAACATAAACGGGTTTGCACTGCGGGATACAACCTGCTTGACAGAGCGATTTATTTCAAAACCCTTCTTTTCGGTAGATGTCTGTAATTATGGGTCTTATAATGTGATACTTGGAAAGGTAAACAGACAAGGAGAAACATTCGTACTTTAACAATTCTGGCTGAAAGCTGCCGTCGCGCCTTTAGCAGCCAAGTGGACAATGCTATTTTGCTCTTTCCTTCCCAAGTAAAGCTTGTATTTTGGGAATGCGAAATGTTCCTCTCTCTCTCTCCCTCTCTCTCTCTCTTCTCTTTCTCTCTCTCTTAGGAGTGGAATTTCAAAATATGCATGAGACAGCCTTCAGAAAGTAACAGAAAAGTGAAAAAATTTTCGTTAACAGTCAAAGTGGACAATGCTATTTTGCTTTTTCCTTCCCAAGTAAATCTTGTATTTCGGGAATGCGAAATGTTCCCTTCTCTCTCTTAGGAGTGGAATTTCAAAATAAGCAGGAGACAGACTTCAGAAAGGAACAGAAAAGTGACAAAATTTTTCGTTACTTCGTTACCGCTAAAAGTAACTAAGTTACAGTTACTTTCTTAAAAATCTAACGGCGTTACCTAAAAAAAAGTAACTGTTACAAGTAACGGCGTTACAACTTATATAGTAACGCGTTACTCCAATACCTGAATATTGCTTTTGATCTATAAATATGTTTTTGCATTACAGAAAAAAAAAAAGTGGAAATAGTAGTGACAGTGACACTGAAGACCCAGATAAAAAGAAACTGTTAAACCAACTAGAAGGTTCAAATTTATTTTTAAATTTTATTCTTTAATATTTTTTCTTCGTATTCCCTTCACGAGTCATAGTGAGATTCAATCCATGCGCAATCTTGAACAACAGTTTGTAATAATTCCTGTTGGATTTTAAACTAAGATTATGTCCATAAATTAATGAACAACAAGCCACTGAAAAATGTTGCTACTAAATGAACACTTCCTGTGCATAGAATAGTTAAAAGATTAAAAACCAAAGCACTAAAATGAATCCCAATTATAGAATGAGATTGGTGTTGCTTATCTACTAATCTGCCTTTTTAGCAAACCATTTTATTCATCAATTTTCAGGTGTGGTGTGCAATTTCTTATATGTGTGGCCAGTAAGCCTTCATGGCTATTTTTTTTCTTAGGAGCAAATGTTTTACTCTTTAGAGTAGAGTGTTAATCTTTAATGATTACATGAAAGTCCAAGGACTTATACTACTTTTATCATACAGTCAAACCTCTATAACTCGACTTCCTATAAGTCGAATAATCCGCTAACTCGAACTTTTAATCAAGTCCCGAATCATTTCTATACTTTTCATTAAAAAACTGTCTCGATAAATCGAAGTGAACTTCTTCTAAGTGGAAGTTTTTGTAATAGATTTCCCCAGTAAAAAACAAAATTCAGTACAGATAACACCCAAACTGTGTTAAAAATTAGGTGACTTTGTAAATGCCAACAACCTCTAAAAAAACAAGCAACAAATAACTGCCTTTTTTTAATGATATTTACATGGTGTGTATACTAATTAATATGTAATGAGGCCACATTTTGTAGTTTCTATAAGCATTTTGGCCCCATTCTTCTCTTGTTTTTTACATAGGCAATTAAAAAATTGAAATGCGTACATCTATAGTACTGTGGAAAATATCAAACCATTTCAAACAGGGAAAACCCATCTTAGGTGCCTGTAAAGAGGAATGGGAGGTAACTTCGAAAACTCGAACTTCGGATAGGTCGAACATTTTTGGAAGTCCCTGGACTTCGAATTATTGAGACTGTACCTAATAAAGTAATGAAAGTATTGCGATGGGGTCTTAATTCTAAAATTCAGATTTTGTGTTTTCTGCAAGTTTTGGAGGGCGCTGCTTCTCTAAAAAAGGGGTTTTTGAACATTGGTACGCCTGTCAGATGGTCTGTCAAACCAGTCTGCAGCTCGAACTAAAAGAGCTACGTACTTCAATATTAGGCTGAAAAGCAAAAAAGGCTAAACTTCAAATTTGGTACACTAGTTCCCAGTATATGTTGGACTTCATAATAAGATTTTTGAGAAAATCGTGCATGCACAAATGGTAGCTGCCATCGAACTTTTTAAGTTTTAAAGTTATTGAAATTACCTTATAGGGTACAATTACATGTAAATGTTTTAATTTAATGAGTGGTAATTGAAAGTAGTGTAGTGTTACACACCCCTAGTATTTTTATGCATTCATGTTGTTCTCGTTACAGGTGCCATTGTCATTGAGAAGCCTAACATCCAGTGGTCTGATGTAGCTGGGTTGTTAGGCGCAAAAGAAGCCTTAAAGGAAGCTGTGATATTACCAATTAAGTTCCCACATTTGTTCACCGGTAAAAGAAAACCATGGAAGGGAATCCTTCTGTTTGGTGTAAGATTCTTTATGTTTATTGTGGTTTTTTTTTAACTTAGCCCTTTTTATGCTTTACCTTTCAAGTAGCAAAAATGACGAACACGTAATTATATTTAATTTTAAAAAGTAGCTATCAACAATCTACAAAGTATTTTTTATAGTAATTTTACAGAACTTTTCTTTATCCTTTTCACTCTCGAATAAAATCCTGCACTTATATTCTTTTTATAAGGATATTTTTAAAATAATTATATTCTTAAAGTATGTTTTTGAATTTTCAAATTAGTAATTTTGAAGAAATTAACATTTCAGGGATAAAAATGCAATTTTTGTGTGCTAGGACTAAACAAGCAAGCTCAGTTAGTGTTTTGTAATATTAAGTTCATTCGAACATTTGTTTTTTTGCGAATTGTCTTATAAATTAGTAATATTTATGAAAAAACTTTTAAAAATTAATAAATCAGCTGCTTCATCAGTATTGGTATTTTGGAAAGATTGGACATTCTACTTTATAATGGGCGTGGGGGCTTCTCAGTAAGGTGCTTACCTTGCACCCGAGAGGTCCTATGTTCAAGCCCAGGCATTGCCAAAATGACTGCTGACTTTTAAACAGCCTGTGCAACCCAAGTCGGACGAATAATGCCTTGTGTAGAGCCAGTGCACGTTAAATATGCTCTAAAGTTCTGATGCCTTTAAAAGTTGAGTTGGGTGTTTACTCAGTTGTGGGCTCGTCATTTGACTGTGGCTTGTAAATTGCACGCCTGTCGCCAATAGCCCCCATGTATCTATAGTACGATAATGGTTCAAACTGACTCTCTAGTTTATAATAGAAAAGTTAATATTAAGAAAAATTGTAAAATGAATTAATTGAATGAATTCCTAAGATTCATGTGTTTGTACCTCTGGAGCAAAGAGGTTATAGTAATGTATCTTTTAATGATTACTTTTAAATTTTATACAAAATATTTATGTTTTAGCCTCCTGGGACCGGGAAGACTTTCTTAGCTAAAGCCTTAGCAACAGAAGCTAACAATTCCACCTTCTTCTCCGTATCCTTCTCAAACTTATCCAAGTGGTTTGGTGAAAGTGAAAAGTAAGGCTTTTTTTAATAAGTTTGAAATTTCAAACCTCTACGTAGTTAGAATCTAAATTTAGAAAATCTTAAAACAGTTAACTTTTCTTTCTCAATATTAACTAAAAGTTTTTTTTAAAATTATGAATACATTTTTGTTAACATTCCCTGCAAAGAAAACTGCACTATATATAGTTCTTTAACCATCCAAATATTAAAATGACTCGGTTAATTTTAGTCAAAAATCGCCAAAATTTTAATGTTACTTTAGTTTGAAGTTGTTTAGTTTTAACATACTTTGAAGCTTTCATTTCAGCTTAAACTTAATTTTACATTGCTATTAATATTTTACAATTAATTTATTTTATCACAGCCATAAATGAAAATGTCTTTTATGTACTAAAAAATTAAATAAACTGAACCACTTATTGTTAAGTTTTCTAAATTGTATGCTTTATTTTTGATGTTTTCTTAGACACAATAAAACAAAATTAAATCTCTAATGCCTTCTCTACATAGACTCGTGAAAACTCTGTTTGAAATCGGAAGACAACAAAAGCCTAGTATTATTTTCATAGATGCGATTGATTCTTTATGCAGTTCGCGTTCTGACAATGAATCAGAATCTGCCCGGCGAATCAAAACTGAATTTTTGGTTCAGATGCAAGGTTTGTATAATTTTGTTACCGGATGTGAACTTTCTTTTAAATATGTTTTTGTAACTTTCGAATTGTAATCTCTAGAAATGTAACAGAAAATGTAAGCACTTTATAAAACTTAACAGTGCTACTTTTCTTTGAGCGATTTTTTCGCAACACTCTTGTTCCGTCAATGTTATTACTTTAACTTGTGTGGTATCAATTAATAAGCAATTTTTAAGATGTTTGCTGTCTAAAGTTTTATTTTGAATGAATAAAAATTAGTAAATGATTAGGGTTCATGCCAGTGTGTCGACATGGCAACATTTGCCGCCAATACAAATAATAGACATGTCACCTGCAACATACCAATAGGTGATTGTCGCCTATTTTTTTCATGTAAACAATTCTATTTTTTCCCCTTGAATTTTAAAATACGTAAAATCACGTAGTTTTTCATTTGCAAATTGTTACATTTGTTTTTTTAGAAATCAATGGTGGGCATTATTTAATTATATATGACAGTATTTGTAATCATCATTTGTTCTAATTTAAAATATATATATTGTTATCATAAGAGTGATAAGAAAATCTTTCTTTAGAAATGTATATTATTTTTTTGCATTAAAAATAATACAAAAGACTGGTTTCTAAGTTGTTTCAATACATTATATTCATTAAATTTTCAAAAGCGTTTCAATAAGTTGACTGTTACAATGAAATCAAATTTATTGTAAAGCTTATTATTCTTAAAATTTGTGTTGGTTTAATAGCAATCTAATATTTTTATTTGCTTTTTATTAGGTGTAAGCTCCGACAATAATGGAATTTTAGTTTTAGGAGCTACAAATAGACCATGGGTATTGGATTCTGCTATATGTAGATGGTATGAAGAATCTAAAAAAATATTATTGTATATTGCATTTGGTTAAACCAAAGGTTTTTTAAAAATTATAGGTTTCAGAAAGTACTTAAATATAAAATATGGGTGTCCCTTTTTTGTCTTTGTGAATAAGAATGTGCTAATTGTGTTTTGTAACAGTCCTTAGTTTTAATTTTTCTTAACAAACCTAATTTAATAATTTGTCTAGCAGTCAATATTTTCAGGATACATTGTTATATCTATGATTAACTATTAACTCTTTTTTTCTAAAAAAAATTTTTGATGATGGATTTTTGGTGATACAAATTTGCCAAATACCACACTGTGCGTTAGCTTTTTAAGCTAAGTCATATCAATAAATTAATCTTCACATTTGTATCTTAATTTTTCAATAATATATTTAAATATTTCTATGAGTAAAAGCTTTATTTTCTTGAAGGTTTGAAAAGAGAATTTATATCTCCTTACCAGAAGAACATGCAAGAGCTAAGATTTTTACCTTAAATATTGGTAACACCCCCAATTCTTTGAGTGACGATGATTACAAAACTCTTGCAAAGAAAACTGAAGGGTAAGAATCATTTTATTACATTTTCATTATACAGTTTTATAGACATTTTTCTTTGAATTATGCCTTCTAATAATGTAATTCATGTAAAAATTAACTTTAATTCTATTTTAAACATTTTTAATTTCTCTACCAATTATAGATTTAGAATTCTAATTTCAATTTTATAATAATTATAAATTTTCTCTGTAGTTTCTCGGGAGCTGATATTTCTGTGCTTGTGCGTGATGCTTTAATGCAACCTGTCAGAAAAGTTCAAACTGCAACTCACTTCAAAACAGTATGTACATCAAATGAATATATATATATTTTGGTCATAAGTACTTGTAGCTTTTGTGTCCGCTAGAATTTTAAGTCAACTGTTTATGGTACTTTAAAATCTCTTTTACGTAACTTGACCTGCTAAGTAAAATCACAACAATCAAATATTACAAAACTTAACTAAAGATTTTATTATTGGTTTCACAATCTCCATAAAAGGTACTCACTTATGATTGTACTCAATTTGCTGTTATATCATACTTTCATCTTTCTAGCCAAGTACTAAATCCTTAAACTTTTTAACTGCTTAATTGCTTCAACACTTAATAAGTTTTTTTTTAATAATTACTGCTGTTTTATTTTGATAAAAAAAATTACAGGTGTCAGGGCCGTCTCGCTCTGACCCAAACATAACAGTACATGACCTTTTGACCCCTTGTTCCCCTGGGGAGCGTGGAGCTGTGGAAATGTCTTGGGTTGATGTACCTGGGGACAAGTTGCTGGAGCCCGTAGTTACTATGGTACTGTTTTTTTTATAATTTTTAAAGGTTGTGTATCGTTTGATATGGTAATATCATACAAATATAAAAAATTTAAATAAGTTTTAATAAGAAATTTATAAAGGAACTTGTAACCAGTAAAATTTTTTATTCAGAACACTTTCACAACAATTTTACGAAGTCAATATATATGTATGTGTGCTTCCAAGAATTTTAGTTTTAGTTTGAATTATCGTCGCACGAGAGCTACGCGAGGGCTATTAGCGACGTGCGTCGTATTTTAGAACCACAGTGTGCTTCCAAGCTCTTCTCAGAATAATCTTTATTTTTTCTTAAGAATACATAGATTTTTTTTATAAAATTAAATTTCATTTATTTATAATTTTTTTTTTTTCATTTTTTTTCTTACAACATCATTAAAATATAGGTTTTGTAAACTTCTCAATTCTGTTTCTAGTGACCGCTCTTAGTTGCTACTCACAATTTTACAATGAAATTCATGTTTTAAGTCAGTATTTCATTGGAAACTAACAATAAAAATCTACAATATTATGCATAAATTAAATGCTATAAAGTATAAATGATTTTAGAGTTTTTATATTACAGAGCGATATGCTAGCATCCCTGGCCAGTTCAAAGCCTACTGTTAATGATGCTGATTTAGTTAAATTGAAGCAATTATGCAACAATGGATTTGTGGATGACTGGCCAAGTGGGATAAAACTGTTATGGGGTGAGTTCTTCTGAATTCTTTATCCAATTGACTGCAATTGCATAAAGTGGAGGGTTTTTTTTTAATCTGTCATATTCTTAAGAATTAAAGGCAATAAAACCCCAAATTTTTTCTTTTAATTACCTAATATGAAATATAAGACAATGAAAGTAGTGAGATGGAGTTGAAAATCAATATGAAATGGAGGTTTTGTGTTTACTACAAGTGTTGGGACTTAACATTTTGTACATGTGCTGCACTAATTCTATGGTAGTCCACACTTTTGCACGTAGCAAAAGGGTAGCTACCACAAAACTTTTTGGGCTTTAAAGGTATTGCTGAAAAGTGAAAAGAACAACAGGCTTCAAATTTGGTACACAGTATCTGTCAGACGTCATAATAAGGTTTTTGAGAAAATCACTAAGGCAGAAAGGGTAGCCGCCATAGTACTTTTTAGGTTTTAAGGTTATTAAAATTACCTTGTAGTTTTATTAGTAGCCGCCATAGTACTTTTTAGGTTTTAAGGTTATTAAAATTACCTTGTATAATTTATTTTAAATGTATTGATTTATTAAGTGGTAATTGAGGTCATATAGTTTTACATGCACCTAGGTTTTTTTTAATGCATTTCTTAATTCTAGTGTCATCCATAAAAGTTTTCTTACAGTTAAACATTGTTATCTGCAAAAAATAAACCTTGAAAGAAATCGTTCTTAAAAAAAAAGGAATTTAAGAAAATTGAATCAAGAATGACATCTGTTCCTGTATTTTCTCTTATCTTCACACAAATATTTAGAACAAAAATTTAATATACATATATTTTTTGTAATTTTTTTTACTACAAGAGTAGGGTAAAAAGGAGAGGGGAGCTGATATCAGGGATCAGGGATCCGGATCCCCAATTTTGGCTCCCCTCTAATCCCCAATTTTGGCTCCCCTCTAATCCCCAATTTTGGCTCCCCTCTGATCCCCAATTTTGGCTCCCCTCTGATCCCCAATTTTGGCTCCCCTCTGATCCCCAATTTTGGCTCCCCTCTAATCCCCAATTTTGGCTCCCCTCTAATCCCCAATTTTGACTCCCCTCTGATCCCCAATTTTGACTCCCCTCTGATCCCCAATTTTTGCTCCCTGTAGGGTGGAGTTGAGTTGTTTACGTTGTCATAGCAACGGATAGGGATTATGGAGCGCCATCTAGCGTTGATTAATTTTAATATATATTTCTATGAAAAATATGATTTATATGTTGTCATTGAGATTATGGGAAATCATGATCTTAAGTGGTGGCGCCATCTAGAGTTGAGATTATAAATGATTTTAATATGTATTTCCGCGAAAATAATAGTTTTATGCGTCGAACTTTAAAAGTGATTCAGTAACATTTATTGGAAGACTATTAAGTTTATGTGTTAAAATATTA